>JAHAQQ010000009.1:0-164639 GCA_019190355.1 Penicillium palitans
TACTGCATCAACGCATTTAATTATTGATACACTGTAAGTTTCTTTAATTGATAATCAACTACTGTACGCTCTGTAGATGTTTTGTACTATATTGAACCAATTTCTTTTTATTATTTTAGACTCTATGAAAAGTATGTCAAATTGAAGCATATAGTTGATAGAAATCGACAATGTATCAAACGTCAAAGATTATATATGGAAAAGTCTCTTATATAGGATATGCTTTTTTTACCGCCTTTGTATATACCTAAAAAAGGCATCTAAAAGATCACTGAAAAGACATGACAATGTCGCATAAGCGGTCCACATTCCTGTAGAAATCAATCAACTAGTATATGCTTTGAGAAGGCGGTGATGAAAGTGGACAGACAGTATAAACCAATAATAATAACAAAGGTGCCATACTTAGTCGTCCGTAAACCTTGTAAGATCCTCCCTCGACTAAGTGCCGGTAAATAAACAACCTTGGAAAACATCATGGTGCGGTGTACATAAGCATAACCTGTACGGAGGACTTGTCTATGTACATATGTATGAAAAAAATGGGGACCTGAACTTTATAAATACATCTCTGCTTAGCAATTTCAAACAATAAATGGTAGTCTTAATTAGCAATAATAAATAGGTGTTGCTGTACAAAATAGATGTAAATGAGAACCCCACACCGACATCGACGTCATGGATACTGCCGAGAAGTACCGCCCTGAGTGTGACTGAGAGAAGTTTACCGGTTGAGCTGTTGCTGAATGATTTTCTCTTCAATCCCTTCGAAACATTTCATCGGACTTACTCGCAGCACCTATTTCATCCGTTAAATTTTCCTTTCTTCACGTCAAAGAACAATTCTTCTCGGGTTTGCGCCAGAACTTGAAATCGATACGCATATCGGTGTGGGGTTCGGCCTTTGCCGAGTCAACATCGACATAATTTCAACTCACCGGTTGACTCTTCGACACGGTACTCCATACCATGGCGGACTCACTGGACTCCTCAATGAGTAAGTTAGACCTAGAAGGCAAAGGCTTTGACCCTTCGACCTTCGATGCTCGTCTCGCAGACGAAGAGAATGGCAAGATCGAGAACTTTCAAGCTCGGAAGCAAGCTCCTCAAAGTGCCCAAGAGTTGCTAATAGAGCTTGAAAATGAGTTCCTGACCCCATCAGACAAATTCAGCACTAAATGGCTGAACACTCTCCAAAGGTAAGCAAGTATCATGTTTTCATTTTCATTTGCGGGGCAGCTTTTTGACAACTTTGGCAGGCGATGGGACGTTTCGACAGATTACGCAGACCTTTTCGAACTCGCCCCAACTCAAACACGGACGGTGACTCGTTTCACGCGAGAGGGATTGGAAGGACGCGTTACTGGATATCAGGAGGTCACTGTTCCTGCTGCAAGTGCAACAGCCAAGAATTCCACCTCGCTTCTCCGTAGACCTGCCGGCCGCGCCGAGTTTGTTAGGGGTGCCGCAGGCTTCTTTCCTTTCGCCCCCGGGGGCTTGGACGCCATTGAGGCCTTGGCAGCAATGGAGGCCGAAGCTCAGGCCACAGAACAATCCAAGAACGGGAAACAATCTGGGCTCGATCGCATCATTAACTTTGGCACCGAGGGAGGTCTTCTGACCACACCCCCTGGTTTCGATAACGGTGTTGATTTCGATGAAGCCAAATCCAAAGACGCCACCGAAGGCGCCCAGGAAGTCGAAACCGCCCTTCTTCAAGAGGACAGTGACCTCAAAGTGGATCAAGCCGAGGAAACTGCGGATGTCGACACAGGAGAAAGGGCCGAGATTGACGATGTCAGCGAAGACGAAGATGAAGAAGATATTGACGCTTTGCTACCGGTCGAGTTCCCGGCGTTGGAACCGCGTAGCCAGTTGCTCGCAGGAATCCACAAGCAAAAAGGTAAAGAATGGGCCCACGTTGTTGACATCAACAAGGATATTCCGAACTTCAATGAATTGGTTCCTGATATGGCCAGAGAGTGGCCATTTGAGCTCGACACCTTCCAGAAGGAGGCTGTTTACCATCTCGAGAATGGTGATTCGGTGTTTGTTGCGGCCCATACCTCGGCAGGCAAGACGGTTGTGGCTGAATACGCAATCGCCTTGGCTGCTAAACACATGACCAAAGCGATCTACACGTCTCCCATCAAAGCTCTGAGCAACCAGAAATACCGTGATTTCAGAACCGAATTCGACGACGTCGGTATTCTGACCGGTGATGTTCAAATCAACCCGGAGGCCAGCTGTCTCATCATGACCACTGAGATCTTGCGAAGTATGCTGTACCGTGGCGCTGATCTCATCCGCGATGTTGAATTCGTCATTTTCGACGAGGTGCATTATGTGAATGACCTCGAACGAGGAGTGGTATGGGAAGAAGTCATCATCATGCTTCCGGAGCATGTCACATTGATTCTTCTCTCTGCCACTGTGCCGAATACCCGGGAGTTTGCATCCTGGGTCGGCCGTACGAAGAAGAAGGACATTTATGTCATTTCAACCCATAAGCGACCTGTCCCGCTGGAGCACTATCTCTGGGCCGGGAAGAGCAAGCACAAGATCGTCGACTCCAACAAAAGATTCCTTGAGAGCGGTTGGAAGGAAGCGGATGATATTCTGTCCGGCAAAGATAAGGCCAAAGCTAAGAAGGAGGCTGAAGCTCAGGCGCAGTCGGCGCAAGCTAGAGCACCAGTCCCCCAGGGCCGGGGACGCGGTCAGCCAGCGAATATCAGAGGTGGCCGCGGCGGCCCACAGCGTGGAGGTCCACAACGAGGCCGGGGACAGGGCGGCGGACAGTATTCCAACCGAGGAACGGGCAACATTGCTCGCACAGGCCGTGGTGGTGGTCGTACAAGTGCGGCCCAGGACAAGAACACCTGGGTGCATCTTGTTTCGCATCTCCGAAAAGAAGACTTGCTGCCGGGATGTGTTTTCGTTTTCTCTAAGAAGCGATGCGAGGAGAACGCAGATTCATTGTCAAACCAAGACTTCAGCAATGCTAGCGAGAAGAGCTTGACCCACATGTTCATCGAGAAGTCACTCACCCGATTGAAGCCCGAGGACCGCACGCTACCGCAGATTCTTCGTCTTCGCGAGCTACTAAGCAGAGGCATTGCTGTACACCATGGCGGCCTCCTGCCCATCATGAAGGAGGTTGTTGAGATTCTCTTCGCTAGATCTTTGGTAAAGGTTCTGTTCGCCACGGAAACCTTCGCGATGGGTCTGAATCTTCCCACCCGAACTGTAGTATTCTCCGGGTTCCGTAAGCACGACGGGAAATCCTTCCGTGATCTCCTGCCCGGCGAATATACGCAAATGGCGGGACGTGCTGGTCGTAGAGGTCTTGACACGGTGGGGTATGTTATTGTGACCAACAGCGGAAAGGACGAGGCCCCATCTGCTGCATCGCTGAAACAGATGATCCTTGGAGACCCGACAAAGCTTAGGTCTCAGTTCCGACTGACATACAACATGATACTGAATCTGTTGCGCGTGGAAGCCCTGAAGATTGAGGAAATGATCAAGCGGAGTTTCAGTGAAAACGCAACACAAGCTCTCTTACCGGAACACGAGAAGCAAGTACAGGTATCTGAGGCCAGTCTTGCGAAAATCAAACGGACACCATGTGAGATCTGTGACCTGGATTTGATGGCCTGCCACGATGCCGCCATGGAGTATCGAAAGCTCACGGCCGAGTTCCACACCGAGCTACTATCGTCGCCTGTCGGTAAACGTCTTTTCACAACGAAGAGATTGGTTGTGTACCGCAAGGTGAGTTCACATGGGTAGTACATGGTTCAGAGAATGAAATGCTGACATGATCGATAGGACGGACAACGTACTGCTGGTGTTATTACGCGCGACGGGGTTTCCGCGGGAGTCATTGGGGCGGTACCTTGTATCCAAGTATTTGAGATCGGAACCTTGAGTAACAAGCGGCACCCCTCCGATATCCTTCCATTCTTGCCTATGTTCCGACCCTACTTCCAACCACTTCCTAGTCGCGTCGATGACATGAGCCTTCGAGTGTGCAAGATCCCATTGTCCGACGTCGAGTGCGTGACAAATACCCTGGTTAAGATCACAACACCAATGTGGTATCTGAACATTAAGAAAGGTAAGAGCATATTTGCTTCTTTTCACATAAACGGGTGTCAAAAATACTAATTCAGGAACAGAGTCAACCAAGTGGGCTGAGGTTGAACTGTACCAGTACACCAACTCCTGGATCCATCCGGGCTGGAATGAGATTGACTGGCAACGCATCAAAGAGATGGAAATTCGCGATATCCTCGATAAACGACAGGCCCAGGCAGAGATTGCTCAGTCATGCCACTGCCTACAATGCCCTGATTTCGTGAAACACGTGAGTGTCTTATTTCTATTCATTTGAACCCTATACTAATTTTAAATAGTTTGAGATGCAACATGACGAGTGGCAAGTTAAAGAAAACATCTCGGAGCTGAAGCAACTGATGTCCGACCAAAACCTCCAACTACTTCCGGATTATGAGCAGCGCATTCATGTGCTGAGGGAGCTCGGATTTGTTGACGAACAATCTCGTGTGCAACTGAAGGGCAAGGTGGCATGCGAGATTCACTCCGCCGACGAGCTGGTACTGACCGAATTGGTTCTCGAGAACGTTCTTGCTGAATACGAACCGGAGGAGATTGTTGCACTCCTCTCTGCATTTGTGTTCCAAGAGAAGACAGAAAGCACACCCACCCTCACTCCTCGTCTGGAGAAGGGCCAGAAGGAGATCGTTCGCATCGCCGAGCGAGTGAATGATTTCCAGATTCTACACCAGGTCATTCAGTCTAGTGAAGATTCCAACGACTTTGCCAGCAAGCCCCGCTTTGGTCTCGCTGAAGTTGTCTATGAGTGGGCCAAGGGAATGTCTTTCAATCGCATCACAGACCTCACGGATGTGATGGAGGGTACTATTGTTCGGGTGATCACCCGACTGGATGAGACTTGTCGCGAAGTGAAGAATGCGGCCAAACTGGTCGGCGACCCAGCACTTCACACTAAGATGCAGAAAGCCCAGGAGTTGATTAAGCGCGATGTCATCTTCGCGGCCTCTCTTTACATGTGAAGATACTCCATCCTTAGGGGGTATATGGTTTTAATGCCTGTGCCCCTATTGGGTAGTCATGAGGCTCTCCACCGATGGAGGATTCACCATCATGTATGTAAACCAAGACGACGAAATGAACATGAAAGTATTAAATTCCATTTGAATTTAACATGTAAACCCTGCAATACTTTATATAGAAAATACTCCAAGTAATCAAGCAATACATCAACCCCAAATGTTACCCAAGCACTATAGTCATAGCTCATAGTTCTTAGGAAAATCCGTGTGTGCGGCCTCTGATTAGCTGCGGGGCGACCGCCTCCCGAGAAGTCGGGAAAATCGAAAAAAATCCCCCTCCTCTTGCAAGAACAACATCTTCTCTCCCCTTCTCTTCAAGATCCATACGATCTATTTAGGACATTCACGTCCTTTTAATCCTTGACTCTTTCCCCTCGCCCGTCTTCCATCGGCGCCCGTCCGCGTCTCCCCCCGGGGTTCTCAGTTTATTTGGAGATTTTTTGACTTTCTGGTGTTGGGGGATTGTTGCGCGATGGATGTCACAGCCCTCCGAGATCGCATTCAGTCTACTCTAGACGCGAATGCGGATATTCGCCGGCAAGCGGAGCTTGATTTGAAATATGTATGTGCTAGATCGGCTGGCGGGGCACAGAACGTCAGGCTCACACGTGGTTGAATATCTAGGCCGAGACGCAACCCGGTTTTATCAATGGACTCTTGGATATCCTGCAGGGCGAGCAGAACAATGCAGTCCAGCTCTCTGGTAAGTCTTTTGGTGTCCATGTTGGTTCGCGAAGGAACTTCTGTTTCTTACTGACCCCGCTCCTTCCTATAGCTGGTGTATACCTGAAGAACCGTATTACCCGTGGATGGGCCCCCGTCGAAGATAGCCCGCAGCGTACGCCAATTCCTGAAGCCGAGAAGCCCAGTTTCAGGGAGAGACTTATCCCTGCCCTGGCCTCGACGCCCCCCAATGTCCGCAATCAACTGGTTCCCCTCCTCCAGAAGATCCTCCAAAACGATTTCCCCGAGCAGTGGCCCGGATTCTTGGATCTTACTCTGCAGCTTCTCGGCACCAATGACGCAAGTACGGTCTATGCGGGTCTGCAGTGTCTTTTGGCAGTCTGCCGCGTTTATAGGTTTAAGGCCGGCGAGAAGAGAGAGGAGTTCGATAAAATCGTGGAGCACTCATTCCCCCAGCTGCTCAGCATCGGATCCAAGCTTGTTGATGAGGAAAGTTTGGAGGCTGCGGAGATGCTCCGTATTGTGGTGAAGGCTTTCAAGCACGCAATTTACGTGGGTTACCCTGATTCTAGTCTGCGCATGGCTAAGCCATTTATACTGACTGGTTGCGGATTTAGTTTGAGCTTTCTCCATGCCTACAGACCCACCAGGCAACCGTGGACTGGTGTACACTATTCCTTCGCATTGTCTCGAAGGCACCCCCTGCGAGCGCAATGGCAGACTCGAAGGAGGAGCGGGAGATGAACCACTGGTGGAAGTGCAAGAAGTGGTCCTACGCCAACCTGAACCGTCTATTCATCAGATACGGCAACCCCACCACGATCACGAAATCCTCTACCCCCGACTACACACCGTATGCGAAGACCTTTATCAGCACTTTCGCCCCCGAAATTCTCAAGGGATACCTGACGGAGATCGACAAATGGGTGTCCAAGACGCAATGGCTCAGCAACTCCGCACTTTCATATACTTTGGTCTTTATGGAGGAGTGTGTCAAGCCGAAGGCCATGTGGGACCACTTGAAGCCGCACATGGACAACCTGATTGCCCACTTCGTTTTCCCCATCTTGTGCCAGTCCGACGAGGACATTGAGCTTTTCGAAGATGACCCATCTGAGTACCTCCACCGCAAGTTGAACTTCTACGAGGAAGTGTCCGCTCCTGATGTTGCCGCCACGAACTTCTTGGTTTCCCTCACCAAGAACCGCAAGAAGCAGACCTTCTCCATTCTTACGTTCGTGAACAGTGTTGTTAGCAAGTATGAGTCTGAGCCGGAGGAGCAGAAGCAGCCCAGGGAGAAGGAGGGTGCTTTGAGAATGATTGGATCGCTTGCTTCCGTCATCCTAGGCAAGAAGAGTCCAATTGCTGACCAGGTCGAATACTTCTTCGTCCGTCATGTTTTCCCCGAATTCCGCAGTCCTCACGGCTTCCTCCGTGCCCGTGCTTGCGACACCCTGGAGAAGTTCGAGCAGCTCGACTTCAAGGACCCTAACAACCTCATGGTTATCTACCGAAACATCCTCGAGTCCATGACCGATTCCGAACTTCCCGTCCGAGTTGAGGCCGCCCTCGCTCTGCAGCCCCTTATCCGTCACGATGTTATCCGCACATCGATGCAGCAGAACATCCCCCAGATTATGCAGCAGCTTCTCAAGTTGGCCAACGAGGTCGATGTGGATGCTCTGGCTAACGTCATGGAGGACTTTGTTGAGGTCTTCTCTGCCGAGCTTACTCCCTTCGCTGTGGCACTGAGCGAGCAGCTCCGCGACACTTACATGCGCATTGTTGGCGAGCTCCTGGAGCGTAACGCCTCCAAGGGTGGTGACGAGGATGGCTACGGCGATTTCTTGGACGACAAGAGCATCACCGCTCTGGGTGTTTTGCAGACCATCGGCACTCTCATTCTCACACTCGAGAGCACCCCTGACGTGCTTCTACACCTCGAGACTATCTTGATGCCCGTCATCAGCATCACCCTGGAGAACAAGCTTTATGGTAAGTTTAAGTTTCTTAATCCATTAATTTCACGTCCAGCTCTAACTGATTATTCTAGATCTCTACAACGAAATTTTCGAGATCATTGACAGCTGCACATTCGCATCCAAGACCATTTCCCCGTCCATGTGGCAAGCCTTCGAGCTGATTCACAAGACGTTCAAGGCTGGTGCGGAGCTGTACCTTGAAGGTAAGAGGTTCACATCAATTCGCGCGGTTTTGAACTTGTATTGACTTTTCTGCGTGCAGATATGCTCCCCGCCCTTGACAACTATGTCGCTTATGGCTCTGATATGCTGGTTCAGAACCCAGCTTACCTGGACGCTATGGTCGGTATGGTGCAGGACATCTTCTCTGACGACAAGGTTGGTGGCGTTGACCGCATCTGCGGGTGCAAGCTTGCTGAGACCCTGATGCTCAACCTTCGGGGTCACATTGACCAGTATATCCCTATGTTCATTGAGATGGCTATGCGGGTTATCGATGCCGGCGAGGCACGCACCAAGTCGTACCGCATCCACTTGATGGAGATGGTCATTAACGCCATCTACTACAACTCAGCTCTCAGTCTTCAGGTTATGGAGGCCAAGGGCTGGACCAACAAGTTCTTCAGCACCTGGTTCGCTAACATCGACAACTTTAGACGTGTGCACGACAAGAAGCTGTCAATCGCCGCAATCAGTTCGTTGCTTACTCTCAAGGCTACCGATGTTCCGGTCAGTGTCCAGCAGGGATGGCCCAGACTGTTGCAGGGTGTTACAAGACTCTTCCAGACCCTGCCTGCTGCTCTCAAGCGTACGTTTCCCCCAATCTCCCGTCGTGTTCCCCAAAGGCTAAGAATTCATTCAGAACGCGAGGATGCTACCAAGGAGTCCGACTTCACCCTCGATGACGAGGATGATGAGGATGACGAGGACAATGACTGGGATGGAGATGTTGAGTGGGACGAAAACGAGGTTGAAGCAGCTCTTGAGGAGGATGACGTCCCCGACGAGAGTGCCGCTTACCTCGACTTCCTCAACCAGGAGGCTCAAAAGTTCGGCTCCTACACCGATGATGACGATGATGACATGGACGAGGAAAGCCTTCTGGAGACCCCTCTGGACAAGGTTGAGCCATATGGCATGTTCAAGCATGTCCTGCTGAGTAAGTGACCTCTACAAGAGAATTTCCTTTTATGTATCACCCACTAACCTCAACTCCAGGCCTTCAGCAAGAACAGCCCCAGCTGTACGAGAGTCTGACCAAGGTTCTCGGTCCCGAGGAGCAGCAGGTCATTCAAGGTGTCTTCCACGAAGCCGACGCCAAGGCCATGGTCGCTGCTGCCAACGCAGAAGCCGCCGCTGCAGCGGGCATGCAGGCCAACGGCAACTAAGAGACTATAACCGAGATGGATTGAGAAAAACAAAAAAAGCTTCGAATTTCCAATGCCTCGGACGTCTAGTCTCATATTTCCTTCCCCTTTCCGCATTTTCCTCACGAGACCATATGCCCATTTCATGTCTTTCCCGCTTCTTTAGATCATGTCCCAGCTGCTCTGTACCTCCGTGTTTCTTTCGTCATATCTTTTTCCTGTCATGCTCTCGCTGATGTACTCTTAAAAGTCCTACCCGTGGACATTCTGCTCGAGGGCATCTCCCCTCCCACCCCCTTCTAATCCTCTTCGATGCACAGATTCCCCTGAAGACACGCTTGTTTCCTCATGATATAGTACATCAGCCATGCTACGAGTGTTGGATTCCAGTTCTGGAACCTGTAGTCCCGTAGATACCAGCCACATAGGTGAACTCGGAACTGAATCCACATTTTTACAAGAACATTTTAAGATCACTCATGTAGAAGACACCCCAACAAGGCACCCAGAACACAAAATAAGGATCTCTTCAGGAATATGGCCGTAAGTTTGATCTTTAGATCAACATCCTTGAGCCGGAGATGGCAGTTGGCTTGGATATCAAGAGCCAGTTGGTCTGAGTGGATGAAGGACTATCAGGCAGGGATGGGTCATGTGTCTCGCCGGTTTACTAGTAGGTTGTACCGAGGAAATCCATGCACCGGCACTCGATTACCTCCAAGAACGCTTTCAATTACTGTGCCGCCAAGCTGATGTGATAACTAAAACAGTGTAGACGGAAGAAGATGTGAGGTCAAAACAAACGCGATGGATGACGTCATATGTCTGAGAGGCAATTATCAGATCCGGATGTCGGTGCGGCTCAGTTTTGTAGTCAACTTGATGATCCGCGTGTATGCACATTACAAAACAAGGCGAGTTTTAGGGTCATTCATGAGCCAAAGGCATTTCGGGGTCCATTCTTCCTGTCAGGGTCTTCCCATCCACTTTTTTATTTCAATACTACATGGGCAGGTAGGGCGACAATGTAATGGATGGAAATGGGCAAGATGGGCAATTGTCATATGTAAGACTAGCTGGCCATGTGGTAAATAAGGTTAGCTAAAAGAAGTGTTAGTTAGAAAGCAAAAAGGTTCAAGAAATAGTCCAGTATAGTAAGGATCTATGGCTACACAACCTCGTACATATGTAGCACAACCAGCAAGTAAGATTCGTTACAGGCCGGTCTCAAAGCACACCGTACTATATTGTTATTGTAGTTAATAACTAGGTAGCAATATCATGTTAGCTTGGTAGTAGAATGGAGAGTGCCACTCCACAACGTCATGATGATGAACCCCAACCGGTTTAGATGGTAACGTCAGTTGATTTCCCAGGATCGAGTTAAAAGAGCACAGTTCCTTCGTAGATTTTACTGTTTAAACACGAATACTCTACATCCATCACTAAGCCTACATATCTACTACATCAATTGAAGGTCAGTACTATCAAGATCACCATATCATCTCATACTTCATTTCCCTGATCAAAAAGCTCACATATATCCCTCTCTTTAGTGCATCAATCCCAATCCTACAATATCCACAATGTCTGCTCCCTACCCCGGCCGCCAATCCCCCTCTCCGGAGCGCCAATCTGGTGCCCAGCAGCAGGATACCCCCGGCTCTGGCAGGACCGACGTCGGCAAACACCGAGAACCTGAGTTCTCGCAACATTCGTCAGAGCACTTCAGGGACAATGTCCTGACGAGCAACCCTGAACACCCGCTGGAGAAGATTGAGGCAGATAAGTACACCAAGGGAAAACAACATTGAGATACGATATCTCTTGGAAGGGCCTTGTTTTTGAATTTTGGATAACGATATCATGAAGAATAAGCTCAAATAACTATATTGCTTTGAGTTATGTACTTAGTAAAACAATACATTAAATCTTGAGAGTGGAATCAATCTTTATGTCCATTTGTATTGCTTATTGGTAGACCCGTCATTATCAAAGGCCCACTTGTAACAAGTGCCCAAAAATCAGGTTATCGCACAGGCAAAAAGAAAAAATAATAAACTATGAACACTGCATAGCATGGCATCATGAGAAGGAAAAAGATAAAGCAATAGACACAAAGGAAACACGCCCAGCGCAGATATTCATCTCCTCATTAAGTTTAAGACCTCATTCCCAGGATCATTTACACCTTCTCAGAGGGCGCAGCAGCAGCAGCCTCAGCCTGAGGAGGAACAGCAGCGGGCTCCGCAGCAGTAATACCAGGGGCAGCAGCAGGGACAGCGCTAGGAGGAACAGCAGCACCCTCAGCCTCGCCGGTCTTACCCTGCTTCAGATCCGCCAGACGACGAGCCTCAGCGTGAATATCGCGCACCTGCTTATCGGTCTGAACATAAAAGTCACGCAGCTTCTGGCCGGAGGGGTGCTCCAGAGCCTTCTCGAAGTACGAGCTCAGGCCGCGCCAGCCAGTAGCCGCCTTAGTGGAGATCTTGTAGCTATCATCGATGCCGCGAGCGCGCTCGGTGGCATTGTACTTCTTATCGAAGTTTGTAAGGGCCGACGTGAAGCGGTTCGAGACTCCGTGCTTCTGGTCCAGCGCGATCGCCTTCATGATCGCATTGTCGCTCACAACATACCCGTGCGCCAGGTACTCGGCGACAATGCGGGATCGGGGCTTGTCTTCTTGTGCGATGTGGTGCTCTTCTTCCTTGGTTTCGGTGCCGGCGCTGGTCGCTTGGGCACCGGCTAGGTCTTCGATGTTGTTGGCTGCTTCGACGTGCACGGCGGAAGTGCCGAGTTGGGTCTGGTCAAGGAGGAGGGCGGTTTTAGCAGCACTGTTTGGAGGGATTGGGTTAGTTTTTGGTTTTCATGTGGGCGGGTTGCGGGACGCGGGAAATGAGGTTGAAACTGGGTGCGGGGTAGCTTACGCCTCCTTTTCAAAGGTCACAGTGGCGGACTTTTGAGCATCGGCTTCCCCAGAGACCGGGGTGATTGAGAGAGTAACAATCTTTCCGCTGTTTTTAAGTTAGCATATTGTCAAATAAGGTAATAATTGCGATAATGTACCAGAAGCTGAAGAAGTCGCGAACCTCCTTCTCGGAGGTTGTTGACGAGATGCCAGAAACATGGACGGTAGAGTGAGACATGATGTTAGGTAGAGGAGAAAAGGGAAAAAGATTGCAAAAGAAATCTAAGCGTCACACCATTTCCCAGGTGGGATGCGACTATTTATCTAACGCGGCCTACTGCGCCACAGGTGACGTGGTGACGTATGGCGGGGCTGTTGCACCGCCTCACATAGCTAATTTCTTTTTTTTTTGTATTTTTCTTGTCCTGGTGTTGTTGAGCTTTTTGTTTAATTGGACTACATCATTTTCAATGGAGCTGCCTGGAAAAAGAATTTTCACATGTCAAAAAAAAAAATAGGATTGCGTTGAATGTGTTTGCCTGCAAACCTCCCGATATGAAAATGTTGGGCACTGCCTCCATGGTGGCAATACGAAAGAATGATATGGGTTGGAATGGAAGTTGAATCAGGCATCAATGATTCTTTCAGATGGTGTGGCAGAAGCCTCACTTGCTGAATCCTCCTTTTGTCTCTTTAAAGTCTGCTCCAGATCCCGCACGCGCCTCCTCAGCTGTTCGTTCTCCCGCTTCATGTATTCCACCTCCAACCTATGATGTGTGGCCTCCTCAAACCGCGACAGCGAGCCTCCGGGTGAATGGCCTAGATGGGTCTGGGACACCGAGTTCCGGTGGGGGTACACGCTGCTGTTATTGTGGGAGAACGAGGATAGTGACCCGATGGAGGGTCGGCGAGATGTGAGGGATGGCTCACGACTGCGAACCGTTCGAGAATGGTCTGTCTGGCGATACGGGATGTCTCGTGAGGGTGCAATTCCAGTGACACTTGCAGACTGCGGGGCCTGGTTTGCTGAAGCATGTGAACTGAGGCTCGAATTGGACCGGTTCCGTCGCGCAGAGTGAGATGGGATTGAGCTGCTGAGGGTAGGTGATGCCTGTGCGCGATCTACCTCGTTAAATGTCGAGGTGGAGGATGCTGTCGATGCCACGGATGCTGTCTGCTGGCGGAGAATAGATAGCTCTCGAGTCAATCGATTCACCTGCGGGGAGTTTTGATGCGTCAGCGGTTGAGGGGTCCACGGGCATGTATACTTTGGGGCTCTGGGATCCCACTTACCATTGCTTCTTGCTCTTTCTCAAGCACTAGATGGAGATCCGAAGGTGTCAGCGGCTGAGGATGACGCAGTGGCCCTTGTTCTGTTAGTCGGGGAGCTCATCAAAGTGGTGGCTGCCACTGTGGACTCACCCTGAGCGGTACTTGTGATGCCATAATCCCCCGTTCCATGTGGTGGACTTCCTGGGGGCGGAAGTGCTGTTGAAATATGAGGACCATGTACTGGTTGTCGGGGTGTCGGAGACTGCGATGCCATAGCGGGTGCCGATGTTACTGCACGAGGTCGTGCCATAGTAGAGTTGGAAACAGCGCTCAAGTCGGGAGCCATGGCTATCAGATATGTTTGGATGGTATTGCTTAACGGTAAGATTGTTGTTCCGTGCCTGTAGTCGGCATATGAGTCAAAGGGACTGAACTATAAGTGTTTCAGCCTTGGGATAAATAATCAGTAACAGTCAGATTTCTGGAAATATAAATCAAAACACCCCTTGATGCAATTCCAGGGAGACTGTTGAAACATACCAGTTATGGGAGGGGGTCAAAGGCCTCCTTTCGGGAAGGGGAATTGAGAAAGGCAGGAAGAGACAAGAAAAAAAAAGAGAGACCTGAGAAGTTGGGCTTCTCTCTTGCCGTGAAATGTTTTATCCTTTGTCGCTTTGATTGGGCCGTGCACGTAATCTGCATCGATTGGATGTACATGTACATCGTAGCTTTGGAGATAACATGGTGAACATTCCAGGCATGTAGCAACACTAACTATGTACCACTACTTTTACCTAGGTACATATGTGAGGAAATGCTGACACACTAGATGAACTAGTTATCTAGTAGCTGGCTTATGACACAATTCATAGATATTTTTGTTAATCTACTTCCAATTGTACAAATGAACGGAGATAGTTAACTAGTACGTATGTAGACATGGTGCTCAGGCCCCTTTTGAGGCATATTGGATGTCTCAATTGGAGCTATCTAGTAAATTGAGCAATAATGGGCTCATATGATCGTTGATCATCGTCTTTAACCTCCTATAGGCCCCCAAGGAACGTCATACTTAACATATCATAGCCTTGGAGATGCCCACTGTAAAGCAATAAGCTCCACTTTGGCCCCGGGAGCACCTCGGGATGATCTGCGTGTTACATAAGCCTACGATCCTCGAAAGAGCTGGGTAAACAACTTCAATCTCATATCACTGTGGATTGTGGCAGTGAAATCTTCTAAGGCCTGTGAGGGCCTCAGCTTGTCTCTCCAGATATCTAAGCTTGCATAGCCACCTGGGGTACTCTAAACCCCCGCCCAATGAAACCATGGCCCGACCAATCTCCCCTGACACTACCCACATTCCACCGATTCTGAAACCGCTCGCTCCTTACGTTAAGTCGCGCCAGGAAACCCTTCAAATTCGCCAGGCGCTGACGTCTTATTTGCGCTCATTTATCGAATTCGATGATCAGTCAAGCGATCATGCTCAATCCCACCTCGCCCTGTGTGCGTCGACCGATGGTGTTGTCGGAGTCAAACGGATCCCTACCGACCTCCCCGGGCTGAGAAAGGACTATCTAAAGGCATTAGCGGCCAATGTTGCGGCCCGCAAAGACTTCGCCTCGGCGTCTGAGAATGTCGCGTCGTTAAGGCGCCAGAGGGCGACCCCGAACCGCCCTTCTGACGATGTGGATCTGCAAGAGCCCGGCACCGAACTTCGTGAATACCTTGCCCTTCTACGCGATCGACGCCGCCATACCAAGCTACAAGTGTTTCAGAATTATCTTGAAGAAATTAAAACACGCGATGCGGGCAGCTTGGAGGACGTTTCCAACGATGGGGAGCACATGCTGTTGCCGGAGGTAGATACAGATGCAGGGCACAATGGCTCTGAAACGGACTTGGATGAACTAGTGCATAGCCTCGAAAGAGCAGTTGTCCGCGCAAGAACTCAATTGGATCACCAAAAGCAATTGTTTGAGAAAGCCAAGGCACAGCATGATCCTCAAGCCGAGACTTCAGACGCCAAAACAAAAGCATTACAAACGACCCGGGATGAGCTAGTACAATGGGTGGAGGAACGTCTGGTTGGTCAAGGGGATCCGGATGAGAGTCTGCTCCAAGAGCTTCCTCCGGAGGAAATCGAAGAGGCCCAGCAGGGGTTAGAGAATCGCAAGATGCAAATTACGGAGCAATATGCCGCATATCTGCGAGCCCGGAGAGATCTCCTCGACGCGGCCTCCAGGGCTTGCCAGCCGGTCAATGTGACTCAGAAGCCTCCGTCACGATCAACCAACAAAAACGAACTCGTCATACCAGAAACTCCACCACCCAACCCAATCGATGTTCTGTCATATACAAACGAAAACCTGGTCCCACTACTTAAGATTCAAAAGTCGCTGGCTCTCCAGAAATCCTACTTATCTGGCTTACTCTTAAAAGAAAAGTCTACGACCCTCCGCGCTCTCAATCGCCTAAGTGACGAATCCCACCTACTCCCCGAATACCCCACTCCCGCCCGCCAGCCGCGGGCTACTGCTCTCGGCTCGCGAATCCAGACCCAGACCTCCGATCAGACTCCAGATGAGGTTGTTGGCCTTGCTGAAGCATGGGCATTTGCCTCTAATGCTGCAGCTGCCAACGGACGAGACTTTGTTCAGCAAAAGATCGCATTGGGTACTGAGGTTGCGCAGGACGCCCGGCAGACTCTGGCTGATGTATGTAAAACCCTCAACCAGGACCTCGATGAGGTCATGCTGGAGGGCCGGAAGAACCGAGATGGGTCGGATTCATGGGCCTCCGATGCTCGCTCCGCGAAAGGGATGTCGAGGGGTGGGTCTCGGATTGAGAAACAGCCGAGTGGTCCTTGGTCAGGTTTGAATGGGAGAGTGGGGGTTGTAGAATAATTGTATTGTGTTGTATCTATTATAATAGTTCTATCTAATATATAATATGCCCTATCCGCTATTTCAACTTAATTCTAGCTATGCGCGTTGGTATTTTAGTGTAGGGGTTGGACATGATATCAAACCAATTGTACATTGCACTCGATTCAATTTTGACGGGATAGTCTGTTTGCTAGTAAGTTGTCATTATAAAGCTTGTTATATTTAGTGAATTCCGTAAATTGTTTCCAAGGGTAATGATGTGGCAGTACCCAGGTGGTAGCTAAATATATACACGAGAGTAGCTCGATTGACACAAAAAAGGATTCTGAAATACTACTAAAAGACCTCTTAATACAAAGTCCCCGATGTAATATTACAAACATGTCAGACTACCACAAGAAGAAAACAACAATATGCGTAACCAATAAAACGACATGCGTTTATCTATAATGTTCGCCCCATGGTAAATCAGGATCCAAATATCGTTAGAGCTGGCTATTTACAAAGTATATCTTCAAGATTCACCCATGTACTGTCCAATATATCCTCCTATTTTCTCGCAATCATTGACAGGCTCGTAGTTTTCACCGTATCCATCGGCTTCGAGGATCGTACGCCAGCAAAGGACGGTCCTTTTTTTTCTCTATTTGCCGTGTGCTTTTCGGCGAGTCCATATAAGTCACTGTTACCAGCTTTCGGTATGCTCATCCCACGCAGATGCAATGGTCGACGCAATGTCCGAAGAAGCACCTGACCTTCATGTTGAGATAACTTTCCTAGGACCCTGTTAGAATAAGTGGGTTCAGGCCATTCGGGGTTTCTATTTTCTATTTAAAGATTCTGGAAATTTGGTTCTCTCCGAGCTGCCACTGTCGACTCGAGTCAATAGTGTAGTTTTAACCAACTCAACCTAGGAGCTTGAAGGGTTGGTGCATATTATAGAGCCAATCGAAACGCCATGGGTACCCATTGGGGCGACAAAGAAGTTGTTGTGTTGTAAGCTAAGATCCTCCTGGTATTAGCCTGGTCTCAGTTCATAAGCTGGTCCATAAAACTATCTGATTGATACATTTGAGAATGATTATAGTTCCCGATGTTATTCGAAGGTTCACAATGTAAAGGTTCCTTGTAAGGTTGGAACCTGAGAAGTAAAACCTTGGAAGGGGGCAAGATATACATGCTGATACTTGTGATTGGCTTATACACTCTTTGAAAATCCACATAGCTACATGGATCCATGGATGGGGCTTCTCTTTTTCCAACCTTGAGCCCTGGAGGATCCACGGGCTTATGGTGGGCTTATATAGTCTATGCTGATCAGCCTGGAGGTGCCGGGGCCAGGACCTGCACGTAAGTTGTACTTCATTTTGGACGACTCTACAAGTCATCTACCATTTCTGACAGTCCTCTTCTGGGCTGCATTCTGAACTTCACTATGGGCACGGAAACCTCTCCTCCCTCTTCGGTATCTACTGATGCAATGGATGACCACCCTCATAGTCCTCGTCTCGGTCTCCCAGAGCGCATGCTACAAAAGATGGGGTTCTATCATAATCCGGTGTTGTATGTCTCCATCTCTAGTCCTGACTAGTTCATCTTTGCGATTCTGGCCTGTGCTTTATAGGATCATGATATGTCTTATCACATTTCCTTATGTGGTTGTTTATCCTATCTGCCGTCAATATTGTGATGCCGCTTCATGCCGCTATTATCGTTTCAACCTTTTCTCTGCACTCTTGCTTTTCTTCTTGTTTATTAATTACCGGGCGTCAGCCCGAAAAGATAACACCCCCACGATACTTAGGACAGAAACACAGAAACACCGCAACAAGAGAAGCAAGCAGAGAAAGTGTCGACCTAACATCAGAATGAAATCATGTTAGGTATCTCCTACATATGCAGGTGCAACTTCTCGTTGTCTTATTGGTTTATCTTGTGCATGCTAGGCTTCTCCTTTTCTAAACGGAATTACCCCAGAGAGTCTGATGAAGGACAGATCGAAGGTTCGTGACCTCATCTTTCTATCAATCCTTTCGTGGATACCTGCCACTAGTAGAGCCACGCCAAGTTCTTTGATGCACGAATTGATTTGCCAAGGGACACTCTTATAAGTTTAGATGATGGCGTTTCCCTCTGTACATTGATTATACTAGTACTCTGGCCCATCCCTCTTCATATTGAACCACATCGTCTGAGAGACCGACTCCACGAAGGTCCGGCCATCCTATATCGTCTACTTTATTTCCTAATACAGACATATACTACACAGATAATACCTGCGACCTCACAAGTGGCTAGAAACGAAGCAAAGGGTATTGATTATACACATCGACTAATATTTTACCCTGAGAATAATACTGAGTGAAGAGTGAGCCAACCAGTAAGCACCCCTAAGTAAGCCCAGGTGCTAATTGAGCAACAAGCACTGCTGATGAAAGATGGATCTCCCACACACGTGACGTTGGAATAACTAAGATTTTGGCAAAAAAGGAGCTTAAATCGGGGGTGTTAAGGTAGCCAATTTCGGTGGCTAATTTACGGACAATTAGGGTTGTGGTGTAATATCGTTGCTTAAAATTGAGAGATAAGAGATAGGGTTGGGGGGTCCGGCATCGGCATTGTCCATTGGGAGATCATTACCGAGTGATACGCATCATGTGCTTGCTGGAAGCCCCCAATTGTCTGCTATACTCTATAACTTCTATATGAATGACAATGTATATAT
This sequence comes from Penicillium palitans, assembly GCA_019190355.1. Taxonomy (NCBI): domain Eukaryota; kingdom Fungi; phylum Ascomycota; class Eurotiomycetes; order Eurotiales; family Aspergillaceae; genus Penicillium; species Penicillium palitans. The sequence goes on from JAHAQQ010000009.1 coordinate 18,989, forward strand.
GGTAAAAGATAATTAACTACCTAGGATCTACTTAGTATACATCTAGGCATAGGATTCTTTTGGTATACATTCAAAAATGATATTTGCCGAGAGAGCTCCGTCTCCACATCCAGGTTTTGACTCATCGCTGTCAAAAAAAAAAAAAAGAATTATATAACAAAAATACCAAAAGAAAACCCAAGAAAGGAGAAGAGAGGAACATAAAAACAAACCAACATCTTCTATATGAATTATTAACATTCATTATTAGATCCCACCAGATCTATACCTATTTCTTGGTATAATCCCCCAATATCCCCCCGGCTTTCCCTCGTTGTTCTTCAAAAGTGGAGCCGTATACGGTGAAGGGAACGAGCCAATTAGCGACTTCGTGGCGGAAAAAAAAGAATCCCCATCAAAGCGTAGACTCATCCTCAACACATCTCCCAGCAATTGAAACATTACCTTCGGTGCGCAATGGTTCTTGCTGCTCGATGTGGGCAGGCCGCGGCCCTGCTGCGCCAGCGCTGCATTGCTGAAACCCGCCCGGCACTCTCTCTCCGCGCATTCTCATCTCAGTCCGTTCGGTCGACGGTCTCGACTCTACGCCTGCAGAAGATCCCCACGGCGCGGTCTCAGCAGCTCCGTTCTTTCTCCAGCACCTTGAACCGCCTGGCTTCTCAGCAGCCCCCGGCTGCCGAGTCTTACCTCGCTAGTGGTGCGGTGTCGACTGGTAGCAGCAACCTCGTCGATGTCAAGAAGGTCCTCGTCATTGGTAGTGGTGGTCTGAGCATTGGACAGGCTGGAGAATTCGATTATTCTGGTAAGTTGGGACCACTTGGAGATGAAATTTTCGTGCGATTAGATCATCGCGTCAGTCCCCCATGGGGGTCTACGCGGGAAACTTTTCTGCGGGGAAGCCCCTAAAAATCAATTCAAATGACAGTAACTAATCTCTTGATTGTGGGATCAAACAGGCTCTCAGGCTCTTAAGGCTCTTAAGGAAGCCGGCGTTCACTCAATCCTGATCAACCCCAACATTGCGACTATCCAGACCGACCACAAGCTTGCGGATGAAGTCTACTACCTCCCCGTCACCCCCGAATATGTTACCCACGTCATTGAGCGCGAGCGCCCCGATGGTATTCTCCTCACCTTCGGTGGTCAGACCGCCCTGAACCTGGGTGTGCAGATGAACCGCATGGGAACCTTTGAACGCTACGGTGTCAAGGTTCTCGGTACCCCCATCAAGACCCTGGAGACCAGTGAGGACCGTGACCTCTTCGCCCAGGCCTTGAACGAGATTGATATTCCTATTGCCGAATCGACCGCCGTCGAGACTGTCGAGCACGCTCTCAAGGCTGCCGAGGAGGTTGGCTACCCCATCATTGTCCGGTCTGCTTACGCCCTTGGTGGTCTGGGTTCTGGCTTCGCTTCCAACCCCGATGAGCTCCGTGACTTGTCCTCCCGCTCTCTGTCCCTCTCCCCCCAGATTCTCGTCGAGAAGTCCCTCAAGGGCTGGAAGGAGGTTGAGTACGAGGTTGTTCGTGACGCTGCCAACAACTGTATTACCGTTTGCAACATGGAGAACTTCGACCCTCTCGGAATCCACACCGGTGACAGTATCGTCGTTGCCCCTAGTCAGACTCTGTCTGATGAGGAGTACCACATGCTCCGCACTGCTGCCATTAAGATTGTCCGTCACTTGGGTGTCGTTGGCGAGTGCAATGTCCAGTACGCTCTGCAGCCCGATGGACTTGACTACCGTGTCATCGAGGTCAACGCTCGTCTTTCGCGTTCGTCCGCTCTGGCTTCCAAGGCCACCGGTTACCCGCTTGCTTACACCGCGGCTAAGATTGGTTTGGGACACACTCTTCCCGAGCTTCCCAACGCCGTTACCAAGACCACCACCGCCAACTTCGAGCCCAGTCTGGACTACGTTGTCACTAAGATCCCCCGCTGGGATTTGAGCAAGTTCCAGCACGTCAACCGCGACATTGGCTCCGCTATGAAGTCGGTTGGTGAGGTTATGGCTATTGGTCGTACCTGGGAGGAGTCCCTGCAGAAGGCCATCCGTCAGGTTGACCCTCAATACCTTGGTCTCCAGGGTGATAAGTTCGATGACCTCGATGAGACTCTCCGCAACCCCACCGATCGCCGCTGGTTGGCCGTTGGGCAGGCTATGCTCCACGAGAACTACTCCGTTGACAAGGTCCACGAGCTGACCAAGATCGACAAGTGGTTCTTGTACAAGATCCAGAACATTGTGGATTGCAACAACGAGCTCAAGGAGATCGGCAGCCTCTTCGGCCTCAAGCAGGAGATCCTGATGAAGGCCAAGAAGCTCGGTTTCTCTGATAAGCAGATCTCTCTCCTGGTTGGATCCACCGAGGATGATGTCCGTGCCCGCCGTAAGTCCTTCGGCATCACCCCCTGGGTTAAGAAGATCGATACCCTTGCTGCCGAGTTCCCTGCCGACACCAACTACCTGTACACCACCTACAACGCTTCCTCCCACGATGTCACCTTCGATGACCACGGAACTATCATTCTGGGCAGCGGTGTGTACCGTATCGGTAGCTCCGTCGAGTTCGATTGGTGCGCTGTTAACGCCACCCTCTCCCTCCGCGAGATGGGCAAGAAGACCGTTATGATCAACTACAACCCCGAGACCTACTCCACTGACTTTGATACTGCTGACAAGCTGTACTTTGAGGAGCTCAGCTACGAGCGTGTCATGGATATCTACGAGCTCGAGGCTGCTAGCGGTGTCGTTGTCTCTGTCGGTGGCCAGCTGCCTCAGAACATTGCCCTCCGTCTGCAAGAGAGCGGTGGTGCTACTATTCTGGGTACCAACCCTCTGGATATTGACAAGGCTGAGGACCGTCACAAGTTCTCTTCTATCCTCGATAGCATTGGTGTCGACCAGCCCGCCTGGAAGGAACTGACCTCTGTCGCTGATGCCGAGACCTTCGCCGACACTGTTGGTTACCCCGTCCTGGTTCGTCCCAGTTACGTTCTGTCCGGTGCCGCCATGAACGTCATCTACGGTGTTGATGAGCTCAAGGAGAAGCTCCTGAACGCCGCTGCCGTTTCCCCTGACCACCCGGTTGTCATCACCAAGTTCATCGAGGGTGCCGAGGAGATCGATGTGGATGCCGTCGCTTCCAACGGTAAGCTGCTTGTCCACGCCGTCTCCGAACACGTCGAGCCCGCTGGTGTTCACTCCGGTGATGCCACCCTCGTCCTGCCCCCCGCCAACATCCCAGAGCCCATCATGGCCCGCGTCAAGGAGATCGCCGAGAAGGTCGCCAAGGCCTGGAACATCACTGGTCCCTTCAACATGCAGATCATCAAGGCCGATCAGGAGGGTGCCGAGCCCGCGCTCAAGGTTATTGAGTGCAACCTGCGCGCCTCCCGCTCCTTCCCCTTCGTCAGCAAGGTCCTGGGTACCAACTTCATCGATGTCGCCACCAAGGCTCTCGTCGGCCGTGATGTCCCCGAGCCCGTTGACCTCATGAAGGTGAAGCGTGACTACCTCGCCACCAAGGTTCCCCAGTTCTCCTGGACCCGTCTGGCTGGTGCCGACCCCTTCCTGGGCGTCGAGATGTCCTCCACCGGTGAGATTGCTTGCTTCGGTAAGGATCTGGTTGAGGCCTACTGGTCTTCCCTCCAGTCCACCATGAACTTCCGCATGCCCGAGGCCGGCGAGGGTATCTTGCTCGGCGGTGATATCACCCAGCCCTACCTCGCCAAGATTGTCGAGTACTTGAACCCTCTTGGCTACAAGTTCTTCGCCGTCAACCCCGCGGTCAAGGATCACCTCGAGTCCGCCGCCAACGTCTCCGTGCAGCTGATTGAGTTCCCCAAGAAGGACAAGCGTGCTCTCCGTGAGGTGTTCCAGAAGTACGACATCCGTGGCTGCTTCAACCTTGCCAAGACCCGTGGCAAGACCCAGCTTGATGAGGACTATGTTATGCGTCGCAACGCTGTCGATTTCAGCGTGCCCCTCTTCATGGAGCCTAAGGTATGTTTTCACAGTGCCAATGTCCATAATTATTCAAATTACTAACCGATTCTCTCTACAGACTGCCCAGCTCTTCGCTCAGTGCATGAGCGAGAAGCTGCCCCGCGGCGAGGGAATCCCCTCCGAGGTCCGCACCTGGTCCAACTTCGTCGGCGGCAAGGCACTGTAAATCTCTTGATTTTTTTTGTACAAAGTGACAGAAAAAGAGAGAGAGAAAAAAAGCCCCACTATGTCGAGGTAAAGAGAGACAGGACGTCAACATCTCTTTCCGCTCGATAACCCCTATGACCTCCCCGGGTCCTCTCGTCATGACTTTCGAATATAGGACAGAATCTAAACTTTCTGTATGGTGTAGTGGGTAGGGCAATCTTGTTGATAGATGGCGTGCATTATCGTTTCGGCCTTTCTTAATTATTGTACTCTCGGATTGGAATGTTGTCTTTTCCTTATGAATTGTTGAATTGTTCTTCATCTCTACTCTCTGCTCTACGGCGAATCAAGGTTGGATATAGTTGTGTAGTGCTCATATTCCCCTGATATACGAATTTGACCGTGTTTTTAAGATTTCTTCTCTGTTCTCCGTACTCCGTACTTGTGCATATATCCAGGGTCAATATTATCTCATTTCCAGGGGCTCTCAGCCACAATATCCGTCGTTAGGGCTAGCCTCCTCCAGGCGCCAATTAGAAGAACACGGGAAGTCTCACCTGGAAGTTCCCCTTGTGATAGCAATCTTGGCCGACTCTTACGACCAATCATCTCAATTTATGGCTTGTATCTTTGTTTTTGTTACCTTGGACTTATTTATCTTCAACCTAGATACCCTAGGTCTTCACTGATGTTCTCAGGGTCTACACTGACATGGCTTTAGGGTTTCTTTTTTATTACTTCTCTTAAACCGACTTACCTATTAGCGCCAAGCTCGAGTTTTTAGTACATTATAGTACAGCACTAGTATACAAAGGATGCTTGGCTTCCGGATCTCCGCGACTCTTTTCGGGGAACCCATTGGGCACGCTAGTGATGAGGCAGCATAACAGTCCTTTTGGTTTTTTTTCCCCCCCTCTGCTTCCTGACTGCTTTTCTTCTGCCCAATCCCAACGCTCCCCCCTATTCTACGACCTTGAAACCCTGCATCTTTAAATCCCGAAAATATGCGCTCGTCTTGGTTCCTCCTCTCAGCCCTAGCGGCTCTGGCCGCAGCCGCCGAGCCCAGCACAACAACGATCAGCTATTTCGCAATCGACAATGACTCCGGTGGTGCCGATCTCGGTGCCTACTCCAGCACCGCAGGCCGGGTCGTTGGCATCGACAAGTACGCCACAACCTACGAGATCGCCTGCTTGTCAGGCGCGTCCAAGTGCGCATTGAAGAATCCCGCAACCCTAATCCAGGGCGATGCCACATACAGCGTCTCCCTCGAAGCAATTATGGTTACCAATGGTACTACAGCCCACGCAACCGCCGTCGAGTCATGCAGCTTCACCCATGTTTCGGAATCTGCTGTCTGCAGCTGGAGTCTTGCATACACCGGCATCGTGGGTACTGCCACCACTTCCGCTTCCGCCTCTAGCACACAGTCCATTCCATCGTCTTTGATTACCTATAAGCCTCTTACTATCACTAATGGCGTCTCCTATCTCACGGCTGATGCGACGACTTCGACTTCGCCGGTCAAGAGTACCACTACTCCTTCGTCTACTGCTTCTACGGGTGGTGTTGCGGCTGCTGCGAAGCCTTTGATCACTACTGCACCGTTAGGTGCTGCTGCTGCTGCTGCTGCTGTTGCTTTTGCGGCTATGCTTTAGGTCTTGAGTTTGGATTTTTTTTTTTTCATGTCTAATGTTTACATGGTCGGGACTTGAGTCTCCCGGTACATGCACTTTGAATGAGATACGCTATATGTATATTTAATAATTCACCCAAATACTGCATTGAGTCTGACTTTATTTTACTACAAATCTTTGAATTTTGGACTAGTATGGATTTCTACTGAAGAAGGATTTTTAGGTCTTCGGTATTTATGTAGTATTTCTTGCTAGTATTCATACCTATGTAACTATTTCGCATATATATATATATATAGAGCTAGCTTACAGACTTTGCACCAGTTTACACCAATGTTGCTCTCTCTCTCTCTGTCTGCCCACACTATCTGGGCTTAGCTTATATCATGTAAGACGCTAGCCACCAAGGTTGACAATAATAAAACGCTTGACAAACAACTTTTAAATAGTAGGTGTTCGAGTCACTAGAGAGATTCCGGCATCTTTTTATCAGACTGCTCTTTGTGGGAGTATGTGAGAGAATCTATCAATCTTCTTCTATAAATGCCAAGAGATTCAAATACAATGATGAATATTCACCGCCCTGCCCACGTGGACGACTATCCACTCTGGTCGTTGTATCTTCGAACAACTCTTATTTCTATATATTCAGATCGCCCACAATGGCATCAAGGACTGCACTACCTTCAGTGACGACCAGGACGGTCCCACAGCCTGCCCCCAATGGCATGGGAAACGGCCTGTTTGCCACAACCGACATCAACCCCGGTGAAGATGTTTTGCACATCAAAACACCATTTGTGGCGGTTCTTGATTCTCCACGTTTAGAAGACACATGTGCTGGGTGCTTCGGAAAGAGACAGATGGAAACGGGAAATGAGTTGAAGGCTTGCACGGGATGTCGTGTCGTTAAGTATTGTGATCGGGTGAGTTGTTATGGGGATAGATCGTTTGCTGTCTCATATTTCTTGTCCTACCGAAGATTATGTCGTTTGATCTTCTAATACTTGATAATTAGGCGTGTCAATCTAAGGACTGGAAGTTTGCGCATTCTCTTGAATGTCCCATCTTCAAAAAGGTCAAACCTATGGTGCTTCCCAACAATGCCCGCGCTCTCTTGCGCATAGTGCTGCGCACTGTGCGTAACAAGTACAATTCCGAAGAGTCTAAGGTCTTTGATGGCTTGGAGACTCATATCAATGAGATCTCAGAGAGCCAGGGCCAGCTTGATAGGATTAACTTGACGGCAAGAGCTGTCAAGAATTACTCAGAGACGGATGTGGATGAAGGAACTGTTGCTTCTTATGCTGCCAAGGTAATTGATTTCAGCCTTACACCTCTTACCTCGCAGATTTCTCATCTAATTATCATTTACAGCTGGATCTCAACTCCTTCAACCTTACCACCTCCATGTATGACCGCATTGGCCTCTACATGCATCCATATGCCGGGTTAATTAACCATAGCTGTGACTACAACTCTACCGTTGGTTTTGACGGTGAAGAACTGTATGTCAAGGCCATGCATCCTATCAAAAAGGGCGAACAAATCTTCATCTCTTATATCGATACGACGACACCATACGACATCCGCCGCAACGAACTGAAAGAACGCTACTTCTTCGACTGCCAGTGTACAAAGTGCGAACTGGGAGCGGAAACCCTAGAAGACCGTTTCTTGTCTACACCTGAAGACATGACGCCCTTGGAAACAGCAGAGCGTGAAGCCCTAGAGCTCCTGCAAAAAGCAACTGCAACTAGCACGGAGCCAGCAGAGGCAATCGAGAAGTTGGAAGCTGCTATGCACAAGCTTCATGAAACAGCCCTCTGGCCTCTCACCCGTCAGCCATATGCTTCTCTCCGCGACAAGCTGATCATATCTCTCTTAACGGCTGGTAACTTCACCCGGGCATTCATTCACGCTGCCATTCGATACCTACGAATCGATCCTGTTGTCTATGACAAGGCCCATCCCATCCGACACATCCATGCATGGAGCCTGGTCAGGCTTACTGTCTTCATCTCCCAGGAGGGTTTCCAGCCTGACCCCAAAGATCCTGTCCAGATCAATGACTTTAAACTGAACTTTCACTACTTGATTTGGTATATTCTCGCTGAACTTACTAGCACTCAGGCGGAGAGCTGTACCGTGCCCAGCTTTAAGAAGCTGGTTGGAAATCAGTTCGTACAGGTTCACAATGAGTTTAAGGCCAATGGCCTTGATCCTAGCAAGACCAAGGCGGTTCTCTCTGCTGAGTGGAACAAGCTTGAACGTCTTGTCAACAAGGCTTTAGAGAAAGAGTGAAGCTTTATATTTTACTCAAAATTTGATCAAACCGCAGCATGGCCAGCGTTAGTGGAATAGATTGAGCACCTTATATAACAACCTTGGAAAATAGTAGTGCCACGTGCCGACGTGCCCAATGGTGTCTCACCTTTTATGTCCGAAATGGCAGGAACGATCGGGGTCGATGTCGGTTGTACACATAGCGGCTGCTTTGCTTTTGAAGCCGGTCGACCCTTCCTCTTCGGGGTGGTTGGAGACTATATAAACTGCCCCCAACTCATTTCTCTTCTCTTCTCTTTCTCTCTTCTCCCCTACATCTCTTCTCGTTTAACTTGCCTGCAAAGGCAATTTGATACCGCAAACAACACGAAAATGAAGGCCTACGAAATGGCTGTGTTGCCGGGCCGCTGGTCCATGGAGATGGGGCCTCCAACCCCCCAACCCACCGATGAGATCTGTGCCGCCCCCGAGACCAGTCTGACCTCCCACTGCAGGGCCAGCCGTCGGGCTGCGACCCCCCGGTTTGCCGATACTAGGACTCCGGTGATTCCTCCAGGTTACCAGCAGATCCCAGGGTACGAAGCCTACCGTCAGCGGCAGGAGGCTCGCGCACTCATGGGATCGATTGCGGAGCGCCGGGGTAAGCCTACCCCCGCCCCAATCTTGATCTATGGTGATGCTCCGAGTCTTTTGTCGCGCGGACGACGGTGGTAAGTCAATCTCATTTCATTTTTACTTCCAACCTCTCTTGTCTTGGTTTCAATTTGATTCCAGCTTGTTCTCGGATTATTCTCACTTTTTTCTTATTTCATATGTTCTATCTGAGATGGAATTTGTTTTACTTCATTTGCATTGGACTCGGCTGACTTTTGATTCTGATAGGGTCCTTGGGTGCCGCTCGTGCTGGTGCCTTTGCCGGAGCCAGAGCTCAGCAGCTAGCCAATGAGCGAACTTGGACTATATCTGGGGGAGCTTTCTGCTGGTGCTTTTGGTGAAGATGGTAAGAGAGGTTTCTGTAGTGTGGGGTTTGGTTCTCGAGGGGTTGGCTGCCCCTTGGTAAGGCTCATCTATCTCTGGTTTGGCCTTCAGTTCTGGATGCTAACGATATGACATACAGGTTTCCTTGCTTTAAGTTCTGCTCCCCGGGTTTGACCACCGGGTACGAGCTCGATATAGTTACTATGATTGAAGTTGGTTGGGTAATATCCCCAAGGCTAGGATTGGGCTTTGGTACGAACTGCACGCGGGATTGTAAGTCTAGTCCCTCTCATTCCTTCCTCGGGCTCTAACTGTCAAAGACCGAAATCGCTCTGCCACATTACGGTGTCATCTTCCTATATTGCCAGCCACATGAGCTAGTGCCCATGCACTATTTCTTCCTTTACACATTTGGCTCTCCTACACTATCCTATAGCAGTTCACATGTGGACCACCGGGGATTTCCACGCCCTCACAGGGTGCAGCTCAGACACGCGCGACGAAATCCGAACGGACCGAAGTTCTCTGACAGTACATTGATCTATCGACAACTTAAAGGGACTTCGACTACAATCCCTCCAAACTTAACGGATGCAAGGCACTTCGCGTCAGCCACGACATCGACTAATACGTCGACCACGTCAAGGCTAGAAATAGGTACGAAGGCCAGCGTCTTTTTTCAAGAAGCACAACCCCGACTTCAGCTACGACGACGCCGAAGCCACGCCATACGAGAGCAGCTCCAAGCTGGCGCTCAACCAAGGTGCTAGCAGAACTTAAGCTAGGACCAGCGGCCACAATCCTACCCCAGGACCTTCCATTGCGTTCCGAGGTCAAAAGTTCATTGCAGATTCAGAAGGACGCGCGCGACGAGGTCACATGGCTAAATAGCCAATTCCCGTGGCGACGATCTGCTCTGTGGTAGTTCGTGTGGTCTTACAACTGCCCTTTGAACGGTTGTCAGACCGAGGGACTGACAACATCTATAAACCGTTTATGGTTTATTTCATGTCCCATGCTCTCAACCTATCTCACAAGACAATGTCGAGCGAGAATGTGTATCTCATGAATGCCAAGATTGCTCGCAGGCTGCGCAAGCTTGATCTCCGTGTAATATTATCATGTGTTCCATATATGCTGCTCGTAATATTATGTATAAAAATTGAGGGTGGGTTGTTCAGTGTTCTTGTGTATAGTCCATTCCATGTTTAATTATCATCAAATATGGAAGGTGCCAAGCCCTAATTTCTTTAGCAAATGGACCGACGTGAAATTCAACTGCTTTTGTACGTTTGTTTTCTTTCCAAATTTGCTATAAATACCAGATATTTGAAAAACGAACCAATCTACAAGCCGAAGCTTTATAAATGCCGCAAGCGCGCCAAGATTGCCTAGATGATACCCCATACGACAACAGTCAAATGTATAATATCATGTCCATTTACCAATGTTGATAAATACAGGAATAAAAGGCAAGAAATCAATCGAGCATACGGATATGTTCATATATACAATGTACAAAAGTCAAGTCATGAAATATATCACATCAGACTTGTTCGGCCTCCAATCTCATTGGCAGCCTCGCCGTTAGGCATCTCGCCATTTCGGCCCGCGACAAACTCGCGGTAAATTCCCTGAAGACGTCTACGCTCGGCGGGAGGAAGAGAACCACGCGTGGTAGCCAATGAGCGCTCGACATGCTCCCAGCGGACAATGATATCCTCGCGCAGCTCGTCTGCATCAGGCTCAGTGCCATTAGCCACCGGGGCTGCGGTGTTCGTACCGGAAGGTCCCTGCTCAAGCTGGCGCTGGCGGCGACGCGAATTCTTGATTGCTTCCAGTTTGGCCGAGATCACTGCCGGGGCTGGCATGGAGACAGACCCGGATGCTTCCTCCGAAGAGGAGTAGAGGAACTGGATGAAGGATTTGCTAGAAGCACTAGCGGAGTTGGACTTGGCACTGGGCTTGGCTGTGTCGGTAGAACGATCACCCAGGGCGTCGTGGACGGCCTCGAGATGGGCGTTGTACACCACAGCCTGCAGATCTGCACCAGAGAATCCGTCGGTTTCGGCGGCAATATCGTCTAGACGAGACGTGACCTCGTCACTCATCTTGAGCTTTTCACTCACTGAGCGGATGATATCAACACGGTCTGCGTGGTTGGGCATGCCACAAAGTAGGGACTTGTCGAGACGGCCAGGTCGAAGGAGTGCAGGATCGATTAAGTCGGGTCGTGACGTTGCTGCTAGCACGTAAACACCCGAGAGACCTTCTGCACCGTCCATTTGTGTCAACAGCTGGTTGACAACACGATCCGTGACACCAGTGGAGTCGTGGCCACGCTTGGGTGCGATACTGTCGAACTCATCGAAGAAGAGGACGCAAGGGCGAGCGGCTTGGGCTCGCTCGAACAAATCGCGAACACTCTTTTCACTGGCTCCGATGTATTTGTTCAAAATCTCGGGACCCTTGACACTGATGAAGTTCAATCCACACTCGCCAGCTACTGCGCTGGCCAGCATTGTCTTACCGCAACCGGGGAATCCATATAGAAGTAAACCAGACCGCAGACGCAATGGGCACTGTGCGAAAATCGGGGCATACTTTGTAGGATACTGCAAAGTTTCCAACAGCATCTTGCGAGTTTCGAACAAACCACCAACCGAGGAAAATGTGGTTGTTGACGAGGTAAGAGTAACGTTGCGAAGAGACGCCGGAGTAAAGTCCTTCAAGGCACTTTCAAAGTCCTCTAACCCGAGAGTTATCATCTTTGAGGTTGCTGTCAGATCTGAGACAGAGCGAATGAGGGCCTCATTACGCGCACGAGCAACAAGTAGCACAAGATCACCGGGCATATACCCATCGGTTTTACCGGCCAGCTCTAGATACTCGACATCCCTCCCAATAACAAACCCATCACCCCCAGAAGAGCTTGGTCGGCTTCCCGGATTTGAAGGGTCCAACCATGAGTCTTGTGTTGAGGAGCTTGCGGCCCTCACATGCCCGTTTGAGCATTCTGTAGGTTTATCGTCGCTAGTAAGCTTTTCCAAAACTCTTCGACGTCCTTCCTTGTCAGGGGCTCTCATGTTGATAATCTCACGGACGACGTGGCCGCCGATGATAACATTATTGAGCGACTCTTTGGCTTGGGCAGTAGCCAGTAGCACAACCGAGGAATTCAGCGCGCAATACTCTCGAACCATAGCGCAGATAACCTCGCTGTTCTGGCGACTGCGGCCATTGTCTCCACCCACTTGCAATTCAGTCTCCGCTGGGCAAAGCTTGTCTAGATCTTCAAGGATCACAACTGACTGGCCGCCAAGACGTGCACACCATGATGCGGACATGAAGAGGCGGTTTAGGGTCTCTTTGATGTTGGAAATACGTGTTTCATCTGTGACGAGCTTGCGGCAGGAGAAATACTTGACATTGAAGAGATGATCTCGTCTTAGTCGATGAGCCAGTAGATGGGTAAGAGCTGTTTTACCAGCACCAAGACCACCAGTAAGCAAGATAGACGAGGATTTTGTTAGGTTGTTCAATGACTGTTCAATGATAGAATCAATCCCTACCAATTGAGGGGCAGTTTCTGGGAGAGAGTCCTCCATAGGTAGCGTTGATGAACTAGTGTCAAATGGCTTGGGGATTTCAGCTTGAACTTCAAGATTCAGCTTCGCTTCTGAGCCCAGCAACCACCCGAACATTGACTTTGTTTCATCCGAAGACCCCTTCAAAGGAGGATCAAAGCGAAGAATAGCACCATCAAACGAAGAGACTGAAGGATGATTCTCGGATTTGGGTATAATCATGCCATCGGTCAAAGCCCCCGAAAATAGCCCGGTGTCGGACCCAGTGCTTCCGTAGATGACTTTAAGACGCTCGGCTAGGGCATCCCGAGATGCCGTAGTGTCAGCACCAAACTTCAGCCCGTCCTTCTTCTTTGAGGCATCGGTTATGAAGGGATAAACTTTAAGAGTCTTAACTGCCGAGCGATGCAGCTGTGGGGGTGCTGCTTCAACTCGGAGAATTCCTCCAACCATGTTCTCCGCACCAAGGGCCGTGCACAACAAGGTGGACATTGCCACATGCCGATTGTCCGGAGCCTCCTCCCACGGAAGCAATTTGGCTACTATCTTGGTTGTAGGGGCGCCGGCATCATTTGACTTTTGCTGTTCAGCTTGCGCAAGTTGCTGTTGGGGATCTGGTGGGGATTTGAGACCAGATGGCTGGACCACCGACACGCATGCCCAAGTCGCTCCGCGCAGCTCATGGCTGACCAGCAGGTCCGGATCAACCCAGATACGGAGGCCCTCATTTGCATCATCTTCTACTTCCCCATCAAAGTATTGAGTGGTCGCTGAGCGGTCCACGCCTCTCAAGTAGAGAGAGCCTCGTGTGCTGGAGTCGGATCGACCACTCTTCGGGCGTACAGTGCTTGAAGCACTCCTGCCCCCAGCACTCTTCCTGCTGCTACCAGTAGCACTGCGGCTGTCTGCCCGAGAGCTTTTGCTTGTCTTGGATCGAACTTTGGGGGCCACTATGACTTCTGCATCCGGCGCGATCTTGGCGAAGGGGGAGGTGTCTGAGGGAGCGGGCGTAAGAGAAGTAACGACAATATTGGCGGTGGACGTGGGAGAGAGATGCAATGCGAGTGGGTGCATATGCACCGATTGCCCTGCATTGTATGTAGGATTGGGTAGAGCGCGAATTTGTGACAAGAGGTTAAGTTCCAGGAATGTGGCGTGGAGTTCAATGACTATTCGTGTCGAGTTAGTACCAGTTCAATTATCTTTGTTTATGATTTAGACATACTCTCCCAATCTTCCGGTGTCAATGGTTCAATGTTTATCGTATGTGCGACGGGTGGATCGAGGTGGATGAACAATCCGACCTGCAAGTGTTAGCGCCCCACGTGGGTAATGACGCACGGGGTGTATTGTACCTTCTGCCCTTCTGTGAGACCAAGAAGCCGTCCAAAGGTAGTATCAAGCTCAACTGTTGATATTTCCTGCTCCCTGGAATATCCACTGTTGATACCGTCTCTCCCAACGACAGGCGCAAGCCTGCGCTTGCTCGGCATACCCGTCCAACCGAGGAAGCATGACTGCTGCGGAGGAGCTCCATTGGCCTTTCCGGAGGTCGATTTATATTGTAATTCGATAATGACATTCTGAGCAGTCTGGTATAGCTAGGCGTTAGCCGGGAATAATCCACGGAAGCAGAACGACTAGTAGACTGACCGTGTTTGCATTGACCAGCAGAGCGACCAGCGACGGCGGTAGATTAACAAGACAGTTCTTGAGGGGAGTGAGGGCAACTTCGGCCGTCGCAGCAGGCTTCTTGGGCGCCATTTTGAAGTGCTGAATGATCGTGAGCACCGAAAGGACAAGGAGGAGGGGGAACTGTAAACTCGGAGAGACACAACCCCGGACTCCACACTTGACCTCTCTTTCGCCTCGGCCCGATGACGAGTCATGTGACACATACCTCGATAGCGGAAAACGGATAAAGTAATACTCCGAGATAATTGATACCTTTCCTAATCGGGTTAGTCTCATTTTTGAGCGCGTCCCGACCTCGCGTTCGCGTTTTACCTGCGAATTTGGTAGGGGCTCGGATAGACACTAGACGGACCCTCTTCTCTATTTCTCTCCCGATCCCACTATCGATTCTTTGCGCTTTCAATTGAGCGCACTCCGTTATTATGTCTCTCCTTCAATATCCCCCACCTGTGGATTATTCCGCGCAACTGAATGGCTTCAAGGATTTCTTGAAGGGGTTCAAGACCTTCCAATCATCCTCGGAAGCTGCTGCGACCGAGGCATTGGAAGATCTGAACATCGATGACGGCCAGACTAGTGATGAATATGATTTCATGGATGATGCCGATGAGACCAATGGGGCAAACGCCCGAGGAGCAAGGAGGCACCGGGAGCCGAAGCTCAAGTACATGCAAATTCTGCAGGATATCGCAAACCGGGATACATCGAACATCCTGATTGAGTTGGATGATCTTTCAGTCGTAAGTATTCAATATGAGCCCCTCTCACTAAATTCTAGCTCACAATGGTGGTAATAGTTCGAGAAATCCATGCCCGAGGGGGAAGATCTGAAGCTCGTCGAATCTATCGAAAAAAACACAAAGCGCTATATCGATGTTATCTCTCAAGCGGTCGATGATGTTATGCCTAGGGAAACAAAGGATGTCACGTATGTCCAATCTGTCTTCATGCGAATGTACAGGCTGTTAAACTGATTATCCTACAGATTCAAAGATGATGTTCTTGATGTGATCATGTCCCAGCGTGAGAAGCGAAATGAGACTATGGAAACCGCAATGGAGGCCGATATGGAAGCTGCTGCGACCGCCCCATCAATGTTCCCTCCTGAGCTTACCCGCAGATATACCCTCAACTTCAAGCCCCTCACACCCTCGGGGTCTAGCGCCGAGCGTGATTCCAAAGCCCTCGCCGTCCGTTATGTGCGCGGTGAGCACCTAGGTAGCTTGATTACAGTCCGCGGCATCACCACCCGTGTCTCAGATGTCAAGCCGGCTGTACAGATCAACGCCTACACTTGCGATCGCTGTGGTTGCGAAGTGTTCCAGCCCATCACCACTAAGCAATTCCTCCCCCTGACCGAGTGTCTGTCTGAGGAATGTAAGAAGAACAACTCGAAGGGTCAGCTCTTCCTGTCAACCCGTGCATCGAAGTTTGTTCCCTTCCAGGAGGTGAAGATCCAGGAAATGGCCGATCAAGTCCCCGTGGGCCACATTCCTCGCACTTTGACTGTACACTGTCACGGCGCTCTGACTCGCCAACTGAACCCCGGTGATGTGATCGACGTCGCAGGCATCTTTTTGCCCACTCCCTACACTGGTTTCCGGGCTATTCGCGCTGGCCTGTTGACTGACACATACTTGGAGGCCCAGCACATCACCCAGCACAAGAAGTCCTATAATGAGATGGGTATGGACGCCCGTACTCTTCGCAAGATCGAGCAGCACATTAATTCCGGTAACATGTATGAGTACCTTTCACGGTCGATTGCACCTGAAATCTACGGACATCTTGATGTCAAGAAGGCATTGCTATTGCTCCTGATTGGTGGTGTCACGAAAGAGATGGGTGACGGCATGCACATTCGTGGAGACATCAACATCTGCTTGATGGGTGACCCTGGTGTGGCCAAGTCCCAGCTTCTTCGATACATTACAAAGGTTGCTCCTCGTGGTGTGTACACCACCGGACGAGGAAGCAGTGGTGTCGGTCTCACCGCTGCAGTCATGAGAGATCCCGTCACAGACGAGATGGTGCTGGAGGGAGGTGCTCTTGTTCTTGCTGACAACGGCATCTGCTGTATTGATGAGTTCGACAAAATGGAGGACTCGGACCGGACAGCTATTCACGAAGTGATGGAACAGCAGACTATCTCCATCTCCAAGGCCGGTATCACAACTACCCTCAACGCCCGTACTTCCATCCTGGCCGCGGCCAACCCGCTATATGGTCGCTACAACCCTCGGGTATCACCCGTAGAGAATATCAACCTTCCCGCCGCTTTGCTCTCTCGTTTCGATGTCATGTTCCTCCTTTTGGATACCCCGTCCCGCGAGGGCGACGAGGAGCTGGCCCACCACGTCACCTACGTCCACATGCACAACAAGCACCCGGAGAGTGAAGAAGCCGGCGTGTTGTTCACCCCCCACGAGGTCCGGCAGTACGTTGCCAAGGCACGCACATTCCGCCCTATTGTGCCTACCAACGTTTCTGACTACATGGTTGGTGCTTATGTGGCCATGCGCAAGAGACAAAAGATCGACGAGTCCAAGAAGAGACAGTTCTCTCACGTCAGCCCCCGTACTCTGCTCGGTATCGTTCGTCTTTCACAGGCACTTGCTCGTCTTCGCTTCGGCGAAGAGGTTATTCGCGGGGATGTCGACGAGGCTCTGCGTCTCATTGAGATCAGTAAGGCTTCTCTGTACAATGATGGCGAGCAGGGCGCCGACAACACCCCATCCAGCAAGATCTACAACTTGATCCGCGGCATGAAGGAGAGCGGCGCTGCCGCCGTTGGAGATGGTGAGGAAGGTGAGATGAGCATGAGACGTATTCGTGAGCGTGTTCTGGCCCGAGGCTTCACCGAGGATAACCTCACCATGACTATCGATGAATATGCTGAGATGAACGTAAGTTTTGATCACTCCAGGAGCTTACTGTGCTTTTTTTTTCCTAACAACATTCTCTACAGCTCTGGCAAGTCACTGGCAACGGCACACGTCTGCTCTTCACTGAGGTTGATGGCGATATGGACATGTAATTGTGAAAATCTCTCATTCTGTTTATTTCGTCAATGCCGATCGGGCTTTTTATACGTGTTAAAGATGCATGTGAAACTGGCTGGAATCAAGGCGACCGGTGTTTGGGTGTATTGGGGAACTGGAGCTAGTTCTTATGATTTCGTCAGGTCAATTAAGATCTTTCCAATCTACTTGTTTAATCTACATTTGCATCCATCCTAATTTTTCACTTAAATCATTTCAATTAACTATGTAGTTAAGGACTGACACATGCACACGTGCAACCGGCCAGAATATCTCATCTCACTATGGATCCCAACTCAGCCACTAACCGTATAGATACACTATTTACAGATAACCACCACGGCTATATATATATACCAATTACCGCCGTTACTATCTCTTGCTGCCATTGAAACTTCGTGCTCAGCTTCTGCTAAATCCCTTGCTTCTTGAGCCCGTTGTTGAGCTTCCAATTCTTTGGCATGCTTTGCCTATAGCCGCTTCAACTTCTTAGCTTCAACATCCTGTCTTTTTACCATCATCCTATTGGCACGTATAGGTGATGGGACGTTGCCTTTAGTCCCAAGAAGCGATTTCCTATTTTTTGGAGCATTTGCAGCTGATTTGTGGGACTGAGACTTCTTTAAAGAGGCCTTCAATGATTCAAGCTCTTGGGATAAAAGCGTATTTGCATCCATACTCCGTTGAATATGCCTTTGTACGCTTTCAGGTAGATTTTCAATCTCTTCCAGATCTTCAAGAAGCTTAGTATTAAGCTTCTTAACCCGCCCAATTGTACCTGGCGGTGAATTGGTGGCTGAGCTTGCAAAATCTGGGGAGGGTGATGGCGTGGAAATCCTAAGGGGCGACCCTTCGGCAGCCAGATCGAGATCTCTTTGGCGTGGAGGGTTAAGAATAACCTCTGGATCACTATCAACCCTCGATTTTTCCTTTGGCTTTTGGTTGATGTAATTGAGCGAAGGGGGGAGCCTTGCAATAAAGCGATATACCCAATTGTGGCCGACAACCCGATCTTCGCCAGCTCTTTTCAAAATGGTATTTGCAGCAGCTTCAATCATCTCTGGAGTAGGTGATGCTTGTGCATTATTTAGGGTTTGAATATAGCCAGTAAGCGCTTTTTCTTGAATTAAATTCAAGGATCTGGTTGCTTTGCCACGGTCGGCATGAGATTGGCGGCCATGAATCCTGGCCCTAAGCCGATGGTACGGTACGTCGAATTCCCGCGCCAACTGGGCGATGGTAGGCTTGTTGGCTTCATGGAAGGCTTTGACTGCAAGTTGAATTTGATTTCCTCTTTTTTTTTATTCGATTTGATACGGTGGAGTGGTAGAAAATAGGTACAAAAGTGATAATAAAAGACTTTGCGTTTGGTGGGCACCAATATCCGGTAGGAATATTGGGCGCTTGGCACGGGTTACCCCCTACCTTCGGTGCCCTCTTCCCCCCGCCACTAACAACCCCACTCCTACCCTGGACCGTTATTCTAGGCCTCGCATTGATGTTGAAGCTTGACCTCCTTGCAAAGATCGGAAGGAGCAGCATATATATCATCACATGGGATGTTGCAAGTAGTGCCCTCGGGAACGAAAACAAGGAACTCATAGTTCGGCATCGGCAGGCGGAACTGATGGTACATGTCGCTATTGTAATGAGAGGCCTTATAACCAGCACGGCAAGCGCAGTGGAAAGATTTTCCCGTGTTGATACACGAGGTCGAGGGGTCACACCAGTTCTCGCCTGAGATAGGATTGCAGGTGCCGCACTTGGCCCCTGTCGACGGGTCAGCGGTCACCAGGGAGGCGGTAGTGATGACCAAGGCGATGATGGAGAAATGCATCTTCGGGGATGGTTGGATTTGAGTATAGACTTATAATAGATCTGGTATGTTCTGTCTGGGGATTGGTTTCTGATGGCGTTATCTTCTGCTGGGAGATTCGCCATTTATATAGTTCCCCAAGGATATATATGTTTATGTGAATTATTGGGCTCGGTGGTCCTTCGTTCTGGAAGATGTTGTTCGCCATGTTCCCTGCGGAGCCGCATCATCGTTGTGTTGCATCACGAGGTCATTTTCAGCCGGTACCAGGGTTGACATTATTGAAATGTCACCGGTTGACTTCTGCAATCCTGGATATGCTCTCTATCTGATGTCCTATGATCGGATATGACCGGATACGAAAACAACCGGGGTTGTGAATACGAGATCTGGAACAATGCTTCAAAACACCACCAATGCTTATTAGCTAAGGTGATGTCAACTTCTTGGCTCAACATTGCCTTTGAGAAGCATGACTGAGGCTGTCCAGGTTTTGGAATATCAATTCGGCGGAAGGCTTGAGGTGGGGTAGATGTCTCAGGCCTATCCCTTTAGCAATGTTCAGATCTCGACGTCAACAGCCGATTTTGACTTGCCAAGGTGGATGTCTCATATTGTTTGAAGATTTATGGTTACGAGCTGTTGTGTTTCCTTTGATCTGGTTGGGCTTATGCAGGTAGATTCCTCTTCTACGGAGCTTTTGGAGCACGACGAAAGCCAGGTGAAAGCAAGCAAGACAGCAAAAGTTGGCCACTGGTTATTCGAGATTGAGACAGGGGCTGTGATACGTTGTTTTTCATTTCTATTCACTCTGCATGCCATCAAGGGTAGGGGTTTAAGGTGCCCATGGAGACATATTTTCCATTGTTGGACCCACTCAAAGCCAGTACTCCGAGTCTGCGTAATGATATCGTATTGTCGGGCGACCTTTATTGGCCGGTAGTATAATATTCTCACCTAATAGTCGGCAATCGAAACCGGCTTAAGGCCCAAGTCTCAAGAATCAGCACCAAACGACGAGGGTTGACCATGCTGATCAATGGGCCATTGAACCCGAGATTCGCATACTATGAGCTGTTTCTTTATGTTAGGTGAAATGCAAAGAAATATGCCCTATGCTACCATATAACACCACGGACATAAGCCAGTGCAGCTGAAATTGCAATGTCGGAGCCGGACTTTTGAGTATGAAATGCAGGGTTCGAGGCTCTTCTTTTGGTAACTTTAGACACCTCCTGAGAACCATCATACAAGAGGACAAGGCATGGTTTATTGGCTTGGGTTTACGTGCAGCTTAGATACATGGAGATATCCTCCGGTGCATTCAACAGCTGCACTGTCTTTCTCGTAGATAGATGCATGGCTATGAACTTTGGATACGGTAGCCTAGAGGTGCGTCTTAGATCCGTCTGGCTCTCCAATCAGTCTCAAAAACGCCCCGTGAACCTCATCTGTCAAATCGCTGGCCTGCATACTCCGCCCCTTGGTCGCAAAAGCTCGTCGCGAGCACTCTCGTGTAATGCTACTTCCCGCCCAAGCCGCCAATAGCAGAGTCGTTGTCGGGGACATGCGCTTGTTCTCAGAATCGAGCTCTGCCTGAACATCTTCCTTGCTCTGCGCTTCTTTCTCATTGTCCTGCTCGCCAGAGTCCCATAATTTGTCATGGTAAGCGGCTCGCCAGGCAAGGAATGTGCCCAATGATCCGGTTAGAGTGTCTCCTTGACCGCCGCTGCGCTTCAATCCACCCTTGCCATCAGAGATGATACTAGTAACCCCGTTGGAGATCACATCTTGAGGACCCTTTTGGAGAATCGTGACGCCACCGAGGGCTTGAGATAGCTGCTCACACGCATCTGATGCTTTGCTGGTGGTGTCGCCGTTTCCGCCTTCCGCAATTTCCACTTGGCTGGCGACCTTGACACCCAGCGCTTTGGCTAACCGGCCAAACTCCACCACATTTGGTGTGAGAATGCACTCCTTATAGCCTTTGACCAGGCTCGGGTCTTGCGTCACAATCAGCAATCCATCTGCGTCTAGCACGAATGGGATTGATCGTGACCGCGCCTCTCTGATCACTTCTGCGACTACCTTTAGCGTCACGTCGTCGCGACCGAGACCAGGTCCTATCACAAGTGCATGGAGGCGAGATAGCATCGCGATGATCGGACCTGCCAGTGATGGTGCATCGATTGAATTAGGATCCTTGACAGTGTCGCTGCTTGGAAGCAATGGGTGTACCATCAAATTGGGAGAGTATCCCTTGATAATCTGTGCATTACATTTTTAGAGTGGATTCAATCTAGGCTGGATGTTAGCTTACTGGTGCTGCGGATCGTTCGCAGAGTACGTGGCTCTGGTGGTTGTTAGTCATTTGCAGAAGGTATGTTATCTTTCACTCATACCATATCACATCCTACCATTCTAGTCAGCATATTTGGATCAAAGTATGGGCCTGTTCGGGGGAGGTACCAAGTCTTGCAGAGGCCATAGCTGAAAAGTATGGAGCTCCGGTGTAGCTTGTGCCAGTTAGTAGGATACCCACTGTCAACTAGGCAGAGGACCTACTCAACGCAGCCTCCGATCACGGCTACACGGCCGAGCTGTCCTAAACTAATGGTCAGCGGGGATGTTCATTGCGTGGTAGATGGGGACCTGATCAACATACCTTTGTGAAACTTTTCAAGCATTGGAGGTACAATCTTGCGCACCTTGCTGAAGAGAATCTTTGACGAGACCGAGACATGATGAACGGACTCCATTGTGAAATTGCGAAATTGTGAATATGTGAAATTATAGAAGATAACTTCCAAAGTTATGCTACAGGGCTGGAGGTGAACACGGGTGATGTCACCTGCCAAGTGGGGCATAGACAGCTTGTTTTGGAGTTGTGATATCAAGTTGACGACTTAAGATGAAAATGTTGACTACAACATACACATGGAAAGATAGTACAAAAAAAAATAGAAAGTTGATATTGAAATAGCGCTCGCTATTGATGGTGCTTCAAAGCAAAAAAAAAAAAAAAAGGAGGCATCCCCGTCTATGGACACCCCGAACGCTCATAATGCGGAGTTAATATGTAGTCCTACCCAAAACAAAAGAGATTATAGAAACTGGTCACAAGTAAAAAAATGTGGAAATTTGACAGTATAAAAATGCCCAAACTTCAACGCTTGCTCCTAGAAGCAAGAGCGGCCAACTTCCGCTGACGCTCCAACTTCTCTTTCTTGGCCGCCATTTCTGCTCGCAGCTCTTTCTCGTCCTCCCGTTTGGCAAATTCCAATGCAGCCGCCTCTTCGCGGTCCACATCGTCCATTCCAGCCTCCATGTCGGACGATGCATCGGAATAGTAATCGTCGTAGCCACCGAGGTCACCCTCATCTTCTTCGTCAGTTCCCAGATATTCGTTCTGTCGGGAATTGCGAGACTGGTGTCGACGGTCACTTCCACCACGGTTTGAAGGCAAGCCCAAAGTTCCACGGTAGGCAGGTGGCTCAGGAGTCTGCGTCGGTTTGGCCGTGCCCTTATATGAGAGCCCCTCGGAATCGCGCTGCCGGACAGCAGGTTTACCCTTGGCAGAAACACCCGGCCCAGCCTTCCTTCCCGAGCGCGCTTCTTTTTCTTTGGCCTGGAGTTCCATCATGCGCCGCTTGCGCTCCACTTTCGTAAGTCTTTCTTTGGGACCAGCTTGGTGTCGCAGCAAGCCCACTCCCACAGGCGCCGTCTCTTGCTTAGCCTTTGCCTGCGCCATGATCTCCGCAAATGATCCTTTTGGTGGCGGCTTCGAGGCTGTGGCAGCGCCTGCTGCTGTGGGTTTGGGGGCTGGCTCCTTCCGTGAGGGTGCCACTTTTGGGGCCGCAGCCAAGCTGGGTTTGGGGGTGGGCTTAGGCATAGTTGGCCTAGAGGTGGTAGTTGAGACTGGCTTGGACACAACTCTGGGTGGTGCTGATGATACCGCTGGCCTTGTAGCGAGCGTAGGCTTCATTGCAGCGGAGTTATTTGTCGCCTTGCTTTCGGGTTTTGGTGGGCGAGGCAGCTGGTCCTCAGCTTTGCGCTTGATCCCTCCACTGACATTCCCACTGGTCGGAGGCGGCCGTCGCACAGCTGTCG
This sequence comes from Penicillium palitans, assembly GCA_019190355.1. Taxonomy (NCBI): domain Eukaryota; kingdom Fungi; phylum Ascomycota; class Eurotiomycetes; order Eurotiales; family Aspergillaceae; genus Penicillium; species Penicillium palitans. The sequence continues at coordinate 42,295 of JAHAQQ010000009.1, forward strand.
GTTTTTGATCCTCTTTTTTAGGGATCGAAGCAGGCGCAGGTGAGGTAGGCGTCTGAGAGAGTGGGGATTGGGAGGGCTTACCCGTCTGGAGAGACGAGAGGACAGAATCGAGGAACTATGCTATGTCAGTCAAAATGAGGTGAAACGAACAGAAGGATCAGGTAGCATACACTCATTTTGATTGCAGGAGGAATAAGGAATAGCCCGAAGGGGGTTAAGTCGAAGAGTGGTACAGAGAAGAAGTCGCTCACCGTCGATATTTGGTACGACTAAGTAACTTCATGACTCCGAGCCCGATAGCATGAGAATAGATCTCTGGCTTGGCTCGCTCCGGATTTTCTGTTATTCCAATATAACAGAACTAGCAGAAGTAAAGGACACGCCTGACTTGGCCCAAGAGCTTTCCAAGTGAGAGGTATATACTCCGTAGACGAGTAGGGAAAGTAGACAGGTTTCTGGCCAGCATGCAATTATCAAAGCCGGACATGATAGAGTCACGTGATAGCAAATACACTGCGCCACAGCACTCGCTTAGAAGTCCCGCCCACACTAGCCACACCCACTCGCACCACCTTTTTTTCAAGATTTTGAGCGCTCGGTTAATCCTTCGTCAACCAACCTCTTCCACCAGAACTCGACGTTGCAGTCTCCGCCCAATTCGCGGTTAAATCGATTGTTTCTCTTGTTCAGATAATAATCACAAACGGTATGTACATCTCGTTTTCGAGCCTCTCAACCGATTTTGCGGCTTGAGAAGTGCGATCGCATCCGATCTTGAATTCGCGATACTAATGAAGATTTTTTTTGGCTAGTCCTTTCAAAATGAAGTATCTCGCTGCCTACCTCCTCCTCGCCCTTGCCGGCAACGAGGCCCCCTCCTCCGCCGACATCAAGTCCGTCCTCTCCTCCGTCGGCATCGACGCTGAGGGTGACCGTCTCGAGAAGGTCATCGCCGAGCTCCAGGGCAAGGACCTCCAGGAGGTTAGTGACACTCGCACGCGCATACATCCGACTTGAACTGCATACTGACTCTTTACATAGCTGATCTCCGAGGGCTCTACCAAGCTCGCTTCCGTCCCCTCCGGCGGTGCTGGTGCCGCTGCCCCTGCCGCTGCCGCTGCCGGTGGTGCCGCCGCTCCCGCTGAGGAGAAGGTTGAGGAGAAGGAGGAGGAGTCCGATGAGGATATGGGCTTCGGTCTCTTCGATTAAGCGCTTTAATCCAAGGCCTAAAAATCATGGTTCTGGGGAACAGATGTTTGGTTGGTTCGTCAGTCCGGGCAAGATTTGTGCCGGTTGGCTTCTCAAATGTGTTGCGTTGAGACTGTTTTGATACAGTTGCGACTTTTTCATATAAGCTGGAATAAGCTTATAGTCAATACAATCCATCTGGCCTTGACAACAACTTTTCTCAATACGTATATGTAGTTCCTGAGGGATCGCCGGGACCCGCTCAGCGTTTCAGCAATAGCGTGTAATCAAATCTCTTGGAGAACTAGAGATTCAATCATCCACGTCATGGTAACTAGGCGTACTCCGATTGTACTCTGATAAGGGCCATCAACAACCTTCTGATACGACATGCATGTCAGCCCTGGGAGGGCGATGGGTAATCGTAATACAAATAAATTACACAGGTAGGTACAGGCATTTTTAATGAACCCCCCAAGTAAAATCGAGTAAATAAAGATTACAAAGAATTTGATTACGAAATAAAAACCAAGGTTTCAAAATAGATTACGCATGACCCAAAGGGGTATAGTGTCTAGGGCTTGGAACCTACCCGTCGCTTAACGAGTGCTGCCCACCTCCTAGAGCCTGTGTGTTAGCAGCCCGACCGCTCAGCGACACGACAATTTCCGACAACCCATCTTCCTGCGCTTTTCGAGATACGGTCGAAAGGCGGTTTATAGGAATATCTGCAAAAATGGCTGACACCGAATACGTGAGTTTTTTTCGTCCTCACCCTTCAAGCCCGTGCGATACACTAACATGAGTTTTCATTTAGAACGCCGAGGAGGCTGCCGGTACGTTATGAACAATCATCCCCATCCCTACCCATCGCCCTTGGACAGAAGAATCGAATGAGAGGAGAGAGCGCGCATTACGATCGACTACACGAGGATCGTTGAAGAAATATACGTTGGCGGGGAACGACATAGACCTGGGATGCAGGAAGACACGCACAACAACAAGATCGCAGACGCTGACTGAACATTCGCCAAACAGAGATCAAGAAGAGAAGACAGTTCCGCAAGTTCTCTTACCGCGGCATTGACCTCGACCAGTACGTTCCCATTACCAATCATCGAACCCTTGGACATCCATTCGCAGCCAGTGCCTCGTGAGACGGAATTTGAAGATGGTCGTCTACCATGCCAACCACCATTATGGATGAACCGCATGTGGCATTTCGGTTCCCGCCTCTTTGGCGCTGCGTTGCGAATGGACACCAAGGACCAAAAACTTGCAAGGACATTGGTCTGACTGAATCCTTTTACAGGCTCCTCGACCTTTCCTCCGAGCAGCTCCGTGATGTCGTTCACGCCCGTGCCCGCAGACGTTTCAACCGCGGCCTGAAGCGCAAGCCCATGGGTCTCATCAAGAAGCTCCGCAAGGCCAAGCAGGAGGCCAAGCCCAACGAGAAGCCCGATCTCGTCAAGACCCACCTCCGTGACATGATCGTCGTCCCCGAGATGATCGGCTCCGTCGTCGGTATCTACTCCGGTAAGGAGTTCAACCAGGTTGAGATCAAGCCCGAGATGGTTGGCCACTACCTGGCTGAGTTCTCTATCTCTTAGTATGTGCTCCCGAGAATTGTTCCCCCATGACCATTAACCTCAGATCACTAACAACCTCCCAGCAAGCCCGTCAAGCACGGTCGTCCCGGTATCGGTGCCACCCACTCTTCCCGTTTCATTCCCCTCAAGTAAACGATTTCAAACGATTCCCCTCGGAGTGGCGTGTGGAGGAAATGGTGCTGGGAAAGCAAAAATGGAATTCAGCAAAACTCTCAACTGGGCTCTTTTTTTCAGCATGTATTTCCAGTGCGGGTCAGCTGTTTCCAACTCAATTTAAGATCTTGTCGGCATGAAATCATCTTGGGATCTGGATTTAGTCCCTCGTCGAATCTGGCGAGGTAAAAAAAGATAATCCTTCCTCCGTCTCGCTTTTGTGTCAACGGCGAAGGAGTCTAAATCTTAACGACACTACAAATTTCATTTCAGGCACATCGTAGACCAGTAACCCCAAGGGCCACAGTAGACCACACTAGTCAACCTCGTCTCATGGTGCCTAAGTCTAGGACATGAGATTCATTGAGACTATCCCGTCGTATCATTATATTACATACTGTGAACTAGTACTCCACAAGTTGGACTCCGCTACCTTTACTCTGGGGAAGCGGGATCGTGTCATTCAATTTATGAGCCACGTTTATTGAGCCTCATTGTGTGTGTGAATGTAGCTGGAATATAAAACTAATGATGAATTGATAGCACGTTCTCGAGTGCAATATCGTGTTATATGTATTCTATCTATTTTATTTCTTCGCTATACAAAATATCTCAAGCTACAAATATATATTTCTGAGCGGCCCCCTAGCAAAATGAGCCGGCCATTCTAGGTCGTTAGATTTATCACACTCATTATCTCGAAACCGTTTCATGACACTAAAAGTGTAAGATTACCTAACTTCCAAGGGTTGGAGATCGATGTTTATTAAATTGTGAGGTTTCGATCCATGCCCTGCCCAGGTGGACACGGCGGACACGGCGGGCACGGCGGGCACGTTGTGATGTCACATTGCTCCCCGCAATCCTGCATTCACACTATGTACCTAGATCTTATACTCCAAGATTCGCATATCAACGTTCTATTTGAGGTTATCTTACAACGATATACATATTCCCTGCTTCTACTCGAAAATTTTACCTTCATCCGGCATTCGGTGAAGTCGCTTATCGTCGCGGAGTCCGTTAAACCGAGATATCCGAGTGCCGATCTCAACTCAACTCAACCATCTCAACGGTTATACTACATGAACCTCAACAGAGCAGATGATTGTTCGAACCATAGTATGCAGTACATAGTATGAAATTGGATATTTCAATCTGCCTACAAAAAAGCCAACAAATACCAAGCAGTTTTTAAATCGGGGTGGGCCTTCCAGGGTTCGGCCCCAGCGGCATTGGGCTACTAATGTGAGGGACCGAGGCAAGCCGCGAGCCGAGATTGCGGAGAACCCCATATTCTCTTTAAGTACTCGGTTGCTCGTGTGAATCTCTTTCGTTTTACATCTGACAGTCCCTTTGAGCCTCAATCACATTCCCCAGATTCGGCTCCTTAGCATTCTTTCCCCGCAATGCCCGTCCCCTCTAACTACCCCCTGGTCGATATCCCAGAAGTGGACCTCTGGACCTTTCTATTTGAGCGCAATGATAGAGCTTACCCAGATGACAAGAGTGCGTAATATCCAATGAGAATCCCAATTCTGTGTTGAATATATCATTCTCTTTTTTCTTCTCCCCACTAACCTCTACTAGTTATCTACCAAGACGCCGATACCCAACGTTATTACACATACAAATCGCTACGCGATGCCTCGCTAGATTTCGGAAAGGGCCTGAAAGCCCTGTATGAGTGGCGCAAGGGCGATGTTCTCGCCCTCTTCACACCAAACAGCATCGACACACCCGTCGTGATGTGGGGCACACTCTGGGCCGGCGGAATCATCTCGCCTGCGAACCCAGGTTACACAGTTGACGAGCTGGCCTTCCAGCTCAAGAACTCCCATGCCAAGGGTCTTGTAACGCAAGCCTCGGTGCTGTCTGTTGCGCGGGAAGCTGCGAAGAAAGTCGGCATGTCTGAGGACCGCATTATTCTCATTGGAGACCAGCGGGACCCTGATGCGCGGGTCAAGCATTTCAGCTCTGTGCGCAATATCTCTGGTGCTACACGCTACCGTAAGCAGAAGATCACTCCTGCGAAGGATGTGGCGTTTTTGGTTTATTCGTCTGGGACGACGGGTGTGCCTAAGGGTGTCATGTTGTCGCATCGGAATATCGTTGCCAATATTAGACAGCAGTTCATTGGTGAGGGTGGGATGTTGAGTTGGAATGGTGGTCCTGATGGGAAGGGTGATCGGGTTCTAGCATTCTTGCCTTTCTATCATATCTATGGTATGGATGTCAATTGCGCAAATGATTGGATGATTAAGATACTAACTACGGGCCTCTAGGATTGACCTGTTTAATTACCCAGGCTTTATACAAGGGCTATCACTTGATCGTCATGTCGAAATTCGACATTGAAAAGTGGTGCGCCCACGTTCAGAACTACCGCTGTTCGTTCAGTTACATCGTACCTCCTGTGGTGCTCTTGCTGGGCAAGCACCCGGTGGTTGATAAATACGATCTTTCAAGTCTTCGCATGATGAACTCCGGCGCTGCTCCGCTCACCCAAGAGCTGGTAGACGCAGTCTACTCCCGCATCAAGGTTGGCATCAAGCAGGGCTACGGACTTAGCGAGACTAGCCCAACTACACACTCCCAGCGATGGGAGGACTGGCGCGTGGCCATGGGTTCCGTTGGCCGCTTGATGCCTAATATGCAAGCCAAGTATATGACTATGCCTGAGGACGGATCCGAGCCTAAGGAAGTTGCCGTGGGCGAGGTTGGCGAATTGTACCTGAGTGGACCCAACGTTTTCCTGGGCTATCACGAGAACCCAGAGGCTACCAAGGGCTGTTTGTCTGAGGACGGATGGTTCCAGACTGGTGATGTTGGGTATCAGGACGCCAAGGGTAATTTCTACATTACCGATCGTGTCAAGGAACTCATTAAGTATAAGGGCTTCCAGGTGCCTCCTGCTGAACTGGAAGGATATCTGGTTGACAACGATGCTATTGATGATGTTGCTGTTATTGGTATTGAGAGCGAGGCACACGGTTCCGAGGTTCCTATGGCTTGCGTCGTTCGCAGCGCCAAGAGCAAGTCTTCTGGAATAAGTGCGAAGGATGAAGCAGCGAGCATTATCAGCTGGCTGAATAGCAAGGTCGCCAGCCACAAGCGTCTGCGTGGTGGTGTGCAGTTTGTGGATGAGATCCCCAAGAACCCCAGTGGGAAGATCCTGCGTCGGATTCTGAAGCAGAAGTTCAAGGGTGCGGCCGAGGCACCAAAAGCCAAGCTGTAAATGGCGCACACAATATACAATTTAGATCCGTCCATGTCATATATTCATATTCACATTCATGTCCATTTTTATACTTGAAAGATGTAAGACCCGAAAAGTATCCTGTATGCATATCCAAGCCCAAGCCCTTCTCTAGTGACTAAACCTAGAGACTCAACCCCGGCCCCAATAACCCTCTAAGGAAAGAACCTCTTAACCATACCCTCGACATCCTCCCCAACAACAGCATCAACCTTCTCCCTCGCAACCCTCTCAACAGCCTCCTCAACCCCCTCCTCCCCATTAACAAGATCAATCCACCCCTCCGTATCAGCCCTCGCAAGCAAAAGATCCGCCACAATCGCCACATCCTCTCTCGTAACACTCCCCCGACCCTTAGGCGTGATTCCCAGCTCGACCTTCCGTGTCGCAGGCTGGTCAGTCAAAAGTCCAGGTCGCAGATTAATAGCCTGGAAGGGCCGGGCTGGTCCAGCCTCGCGCTTCCGCTGCGCAGCCAGTGCTGTCATGTACTCGTCGGCTTCTTGCTTGGCTTGAGCGTATGTCGGAAGTACTTCTGTATTCACCTTTACTACGCCCGCCCATTCGTCGTCGGGCATCCAGCTCGGCTGCTTGCGTCGACTACCGAGGTATGACACCATGAGGAATTTGCTTACGCCTGGTGAGGCGAAGGATGCTGTTATGAAGTGCTTTGCGGCTTCTTGGTCGATTGCGATTGTGCGTGCTGCACCGCCTTTGCCGCCCGCGCCTGGGTTTGTGCGTTAGTTTGTGGTTTGGGGATTCTGGATTTTGCATTATGGGTTATAGAGGTATATGTGGTTCATGTTTTCTTTGCGAGGAGGATGGCTTGTATCGGGTGTTGTGTGTTGGGATGATACTGAATCTAAGTGCGGGGTGAGGGGTGAGGGGTGCCATACCAGCCGACCAGACGACATAGTCCGGTGTAACCGTGTCGATAATTTTCTGGGCATCTGAGGGACTCTTCACGTCCTCTAGACTCGAGAGTAGGACGTTGAGGGTGCCCTTGAGGCCTTGGCCCAGAGCTAGAATCTCGCTTTCGTGCGCGGGATTGCGGATGACGCTGGTTACGCTCCAAGCTCGTTTGAGGAGGAGCGGAGTGAGGTGGAGGGCGACTTTGCCGTGACCGCCGAGTAGAAGGACATGCATTTTTGGATATAATTTGGATGAATTTTTGTATGTGTATGAGGGTAGATGTGTGATTGTTAGTTGATTGGGGGCCTCGGGGAAAGAACTCGTTGCGTCATCGCAATTCCTCCTAAACGGTGAGCTTGGCGTTGATTTATAATTGAGAAGATACCTACGGAGTACATACATACATGTAGGTTTGCAGATAGAAATTGATAGATCCAAATTTGAATATAGGAGCAAATTGCACTAATCTCAGATGTTTTACAGTTTTAGACTATAATCATTAGAAGCCAACATTAAGAAGGTTGAAAACCGTTCATTTTAAATCCATCTATAGATGGTTATATATATAAGTACAATTATGTTCAAAAGAACAATGCGACTAGCAGCTATTTCACCTCGTGATACCCTGGGTCATCCAGTCAAATTTGTCTTGAAGATAACCCAGTCTCTGCCCGGCTGGTGTCATGCTGTTTATTAATCACCATTTGATCGCTGGCAATCTAGCAAGAAGCGCCGGAAGGCACACCAGAGCACTTGCTGCTCTTCTTACCACCAGTGAGGGAGTTTCCAGTCCAGGTCCAGTTCTTGCAGCTACCGTTACCGCAGAGGATGTAGACGTCAGTACCGCTGCTCTTAACGGTACCGGTAACCTTCTCAACCTTGAGGCCGGTAATGGGGACACCGGTGGTGGGCTTGCCGGTAGGGCTGCCGTTCTGGTAATCCTGCTCAATGACGATACCGTACTTGGCGATGTTGGACAGCTTGATGTTGGAGAAAGTGACGTCGGAGACGGCACCGGTGGCCTTGTAGATGGTCTTGACGCGGACACCGTTGTCGGAGTTGACGACGTTGGAGTTAGAGATGGTGACATCCTTCACGATGTTGTTGTCGCGCAGACCAACGGAACCGATGGAGATACCGTGGCCGCCGGAGCAGGTGCCACCGGTGAAAGTGATGTGCTAGAGGATAAGGGTTAGTTGATGTAATTTGTTTTTTTATAGAAGTGTCTTTTGACTTACCTCGCCAGAGTTGATAGCCAGGCAGTCATCCTGGTTCTTGATGTTGGCGTTGCTGATGGTGATGTAGGTACTGGAGCCAACATCGAAGGCATCGGTGTTGTGGCCGCCCTTGGAATCACCCTCGCTGTTGTCGATGGTGATGTGGTCGAGGACCAGGTGGTTGGCCTGGACACTGAAACCCTGAACGGGGGTGTTCTTGACGTTAAGACCGGAGATGTTGGAGTTGTCCAGGCCGTGGGCGTAGAAGAACTTGGGCTTCTTCTTTCCGCCGTTGGTTCCCTTGCCGTCCCACCAGCTGGGACCGCCACCGTTGATGACATGGCCGGATGCACCGGAGACGTTAATGTTATCTCCAGAGAAGCGAATCAGGGGACCGGTCCACTCCTTGTATCCGAAGGTGGTTTCGCCCTTGAAGATGACCTATACAGTAGCTGTTAGATCTTTGGTTCTTGGCGCTTGAATAACGGAACGATTTACCTTAGTGCCGCTCTTCAGCTTGGAAAGGTCGAGGGTCTCGCCGGCGGGGACCTTGATGTTGTCCAGCACAATGGTGGAGCAGGACGACTTGCCAGACTTGGCGGCGGCGGCCGAGGTGAAGGTACAGCTGGAGGAGCCGCGCTCAACGAGATCGGTAACAGGGACGGAAGCTGGGGCAGCGGACACAGCGGCGGCGCCGAGGGCCAGCATGGTAACGAAAGAAGTACGCATTTTGAAGTAAATGTCCGATCAACAGACAATTAAAGAGAGTGTAGATGTGCGGGACTAGCCGACTTGAGTGCAATAGGAAATGAGGAAAGAATGAATGAATGAATGAGTTTGAACAAGCTATTCCATCGAGCTTGACCTTGGTATTTAAATGCTTGGTTTGCACAGTATCCTCCTTATAGCTCCTACGCTAGTATCTCTATGAAACGGGACTACCACCATCTGTCATGGCGTTGACCCCTGTTCTTAGTTGGACCCCTCATTGGAAAATCATAAGACCCAGGGATGCATGGATAATTGTTAAATGCTCCATTGGATTAATCTATTAGGGCCAGCTACATGGTCAGCTACACCCGACTTGGCAACTCTCCGAAACATTTAACTCCACCTAGCCCAGAGCCCCTGCTAAAAGGGTCCATTGCTGGGATAATTATTAATACGCGGGATATCTTCGGGTAAAGAAGCCGAGACATATCTGGTTATTATCCAATGAGGACACGGCACTGATGCCTGCAGACTATATTATACCTCCACTATCGCAAACCATGCGGAGCCCTAACGAGCTTGTGTTTCACGCCAAGCATTTAATTTGAAGAATTTACCGATGTAGGGCTGGTTCCATACGAAGTACGTGAAGACCTGCCCAGAAGCTTCTGTGGCGCTGAAACAACGCACCCTTTTATTTACCATGTCTTTTGTTTGATTGGTGCCCTGTCCAGGTATGTAGCCACGACGTAAGAATGCACTATAGAGAAGGCCGCTTAGTTATCTCGCCGACTATTTCTGTGCATTATAAATCATGTTTAGGAGCTACAAAGGTACTGCCGAGAGCTGGATGGAGTACTATGAATATAGAGTTATCCACCGACATATGTGGTTACCTACCCATAATTCGAGCAGATAATCATGCAGACGCCTCCTATTCAAGCACACCGCATTTACTCCGTAGTGATGGGCGTAATTTCCTTCTTTCTTTCTTTCTTTCTTTCTTTCTTTCTTTCTTTTTTTTTTTTTCGTTGAGCGTGATGAGATGATGTTGAGATGGTCGAGTTGATCCTAATGCAGTAGGCCCAAACATAGATTCTCTGCTTTAGGCTCAGTACAACTCAACGCTGTAATAATCAAGTTGAGCAAAACTGCAATATGGCTTGTTCCTTCAAACGGACATCCTGTGAATCCCAAGGCTGTGCTGCAACCTGGAATATATTGCTTCTAGCTGCGAAGAACCCGGTATGGACGCCCGGAGATTGCTAAACAATATAGCCCATTGGGAGTAGTAACTTGATCTTTTTTGTCTAATACGCAATATTTGTGAGTAATGTTAATAAATATTCTATAACTAGTACTTTAACTATTTTCATTTGATGTCTTCCGGAATAAATTCGACAGGTGCGGCAGAAATTTCCGTGCAGCCAGAACAGTGCACTATGAGATAACAAGGAACTGTCTAGAAACTACATCCATTTTGTTCACCAATTTATCTTACGATCAGTTGTCATGATGGGGTCGGATTGTTCGAGGGCACATCGGGGTCATAAGCATACAATAAAGAAAGGTGTTGATCTGGACTAGATCTCACTATGAATATAAATATATATATGTAGGTATCAACCGTCATCAGCTTGACATCATCGCCAGTCACCAGTTTATAGGCACTTTACGTCATTCCTTGCTCTTCGTAAGATATCTTGTACTTTTAAAATACACAGTTTGATGATAGATGATGAATAGCAATCATGATCACCTCTGCGTTCGACATATCAAGTCACCACACTAGAGCATCTTGAATCCACGATGATCAGGTCAATTCAGGCTGCTCAGCGCTTAGATTCGCGGGGACACCCAACTGTTCAAGTTGATCTTACAACGGACAAAGGTAAGAGAGCACTGACGATAAGCAAGTTCGCTTCTTACACTGCTGCAGGTACCTTCCGGGCCACCGTCCCTTCTGGTGCGTCTACGGGTGCGAATGAAGCCATTGAACTACGGGACAAGGATAGTTCAGCATACGGTGGCAAAGGTGTCCAGAAAGCAGTTTCGAACATTGAACTGGTCATTGGTCCTGCCCTGGTACAGAGCGGGCTTAAGGCCGATACACACCAGAAAATGATTGATTGTTTTCTGAATAATCTGGATGGTACGCACGACAAGTCGAAGCTCGGGGCGAACGCTATTCTGGGCGTCAGTATGGCATGTGCTAGAGCGGGCGCAGCCCATTTAGTAAGTCGGAATTGAGATTAACGACGGAAATCTATGGGCTGAGATATATTCAGGACATCCCGTTATATGAGTTTCTTCGACGTGAGTCTGGAGGAAAAAAGCCATACGTGATGCCAGTGCCGTTCTTCAATGTCCTGAATGGAGGTGTGCATTCGGGCAATAAGATAGCCTTTCAAGAGACGATGATCGCTCCTGTTGGAGCCTCCTCTTTTACGGAAGCAGTACAAATGGGTAGCGAGGTTTACCAGCAACTGAAGAAGGTCATTGTTAAGAAATTTGGGCCATCTGGTTAGCGTACCTTTCACAATATCCTATATAGCCATTACTGATATAATCTTATTCAAGCCACCGGCGTTGGGGACGAAGGGGGATTTGCACCACCGATTTCCCACCCCCATGAGGCACTAGACCTCCTAGTCGAAGCCGTCTCTCTTGCTGGATATACGGGTGGGATTAAATTCGCGATTGATCCTGCATCGAGCGAATTCTTCCGGGATGGGAACTACGACATTGGGTTTAAAGACGACAAACCGAACCTGCAAAGTCCAAAACAGCTTGCAGAGTTATATCGCTCATTGTTGCAAAATTATCCCATCGTTCTACTGGAAGATCCGTTTGCCGAAACTGATTGGGACAGTTGGATCGAATTCAACCAAAATTGTCCAGTCGAACTGGTTGGGGATGATTTGCTGGTCACGAATACGAAATATGTGCGAGAGGCCAATGACCAGAGAGCATGTAATTCTATGCTACTCAAAATCAACCAAATAGGCACTATCTCCGAAGCAATTGAGGCGTTAGTTTCTCTTAGGTTTGCCCCTTATTCATCTGGAAACAATATCCTAATTATTATATATTATCTATTCATATAGGGCGAACTTGGCATACAGTTTTGACTGGAGTGTTTTCGTATCCCACCGGTCCGGTGAGACTACCGATGATTTTATTGCAGATTTGGTCGTGGGTTTAAGGACTGGCCATATTAAACCTGGGGCACCTTGCAGGGGTGAGAGAGTGGTCAAGGATAATCGGCTGATGGAGATTGAGGCGGAAATTTTGGCCAGGGAAGAATGCATTTATGCTGGTTCTCAATTCAGGGTGGCATCTAAATATTGAGATTGTATTCTATTGAGAATATATATACATATACAACATATGTACGGAGTATATCCTTTCAACTACGGAGTAGACCATGAGATCATATGCTGTCGAGAATTGCCGAGGTCGGGCTACTCCGCGCCTACTCCCCTTCTCCCCCGGACTTCACCTGGGGAGTTATGCTCCAACTACGCATCAACAACAACCCCAAACATGTCCACCCCGGACAAACCTCCAGTCCCAGGGGATGCGCTGGATATTCCACCCCGCGCTTTGCGCGATGTTCTCCGCGTTTGTCTAAGCGCCAAAGAATACCGATTCCTCCACGAATCAGTGATCAAACGCGCCCCTGCTGTCCAAAACAAGCTCCCATCTCCATCTCGCTACGATGCCATCGCTCGTCCAAAGAATCGACACAGTGAAGCCGCTATTCGCTCATCGCTGCGAGTATTTGTCGGCTCCGGGATCGCATTGAAGTTGGCGGATCTGTTGGTTACTCGGTTCCAAGGCGCTCCACAGTAAGATCAATTTAATCTACCAAGAGCCTCTCCTGTTTTAGAAATATGCACTAACACTGGTTTTAACCAACAGGAAAAAGACCCGAACTCCCCTCCTCCGGTCTCCCAAATTTCGTCTCTCTATTTCCCTCTCCCTCCTCCTTCTCATCCATCGCCTACTCTACCGTTTCCTCATCCGACTGCGAGCCAACCTCCGTACTGATGACGCAAAGCCGTTCAGAGAGCGCAACCCGCGTATCTCACGGGCGCTGACCTCGCGCTTTGCGCCAGCGATCGGCGCAAGTCTGGCGGGGTTCGCCCTAGGCATCTGCCCGCAGGATCAGCTCCGACTGACTGCAGCGATTTACACAGGCACTAGAAGTTTGGAGTTCTTGTTTAATGTCCTAGACTCTAAAGGCTGGCTGGATAAGCGCCCGTGGTGGTTCGGCAGCTGGCTGTTGATGCCTATCTCTTTTGCGCAGCTCTTCCATGCCTTTGTGTTTGATCGCGAGACTACACCTAATGTTTGTGGTCGGGATTTTTTTCTTACAGTTAAGTTACGGTCGCTAATTTGATACTATAGTGGTTTGGAAATGTCATTCTTAAGCTGTCGCCGAGCTACATCCAAGGCCGACCGGAGTCGCTCCCAGTCGACATCGCTTGGCCTGAGAAGGAAGAGATTGTGAACTCTCTTGCCTCTATTGCTGATCTCCGCTGGCCGTATGTTTGAAGTTGAGTCTGTTAAAGAGTATAGCGGTCGCTAATATAATGCAGGGCATTCGTCTCTCCAATTCTACACCCGGGCGACCCCAACACCTTGCCGTCATCAGTGGCTTCCATCTCTCCAATCACTGGACCAGCACACCCTGCAATTTCGAGTCTATCATGCGCTCTCTTGCACCCGAACCTTCCGAACTGTAGCACGGCATTCTTGCATCACATTCTCCTGTCCGTGCCGCCGCTCGCGCGGTTCCTCACGACCGTCACTCTGGCGCTTTCGATCCCCAAATTTAAGAGCATTCTGCTTCAGCCTATCTCATCAGTGAACACTATCTCGAAGCGCATTATCACCATGACAGCGGTTCTCTCTGCTGCAATTGGCTCGGCCTGGGGTAGTGTCTGTCTCCTGAACAACAACTTGCCCCGAACAACGCTTCCTACCAAGCGGTTCTTCCTTAGTGGAGCACTGGGAGGTTTGCCATTTTTGTTCCTGGGCAATAGCCGTAGCACATTCCTCTGGTTCTTCCGGGCCGCTGTTGATTCAGCGTACAAGACAGGGGTCAAGCGTGGACTATGGAAGGGCCGAAGGGGCGGTGAGCTGTTGTTGTTTGTTCTGTCCTGGGCGCTTATGGGGTCGATCCTTGAGGGGAACCCCGAGGCCGTGCAGGGTGGTGGACTTCGTAAGGCTCTGACTTGGATGAGGGGTGATGGATTTGGAGATCCAGTGGAGATTGCTAAACGCAAACTGCGACGGGAATCGAAGAAAACCGACGGAGTATGAATTAACTACCTAGTTAATAGCCTGATATTTGGAGTTGATCGGTGTGGAATTCACTTTCCGACCCCACGTTTGCGGAGAAGATCTTCGGAGACTGGCCTCCGCATTTAGTTCCCGGAGGGCACATTATAACTCCCAGCTTAGTTTTCAACATTCCCCCTTTTTTAATTAGCAATTGACTTTTATTTCTTGTTTTCCTTGATATCCTTGATTTCTACATTCTATACACAATGGCTGCTCAAAGATTGAAGATCGGCTGTGCTGGCCTTGGCCGTATGGGCAAGCGTCATGCCCTAAACTTCCTCCAGCGTACTCCCCGAGCTGAGCTTGTGGCTGCCAGCTCCCCTGACCCCGTCGAACTCGAATGGGCCAAGATCCACCTTGAACCCTATGGCGTGACCCTGTACCAGAACTACGACGACATGCTCAAGCATGAAGGTCTGGTAGCCGTGGTGGTTGCGTCGGCAACTGCAGTGCACGCCGAGCAAGCGATCAAGGCAATTGAAGCAGGCAAGCACACTCTTTGCGAGAAGCCCATCTCTACAAGCGCCGAAGTGGTAAGTTGGTTATCTTTTGAATCCATCTCAATCCCAATCGTGTCTACTCTACCAAATACAAAGAAACAAAAACATTGAAACCGAAAACTAACAATTCCCCCCTCTTTTACAGTCCCAATCTGTCGTCGACGCAGCAGCCAAGAAGCCACACCTGAAAGTGATGTGCGGTTTCTCCCGCCGCTTCGACAAGTCCTACCGCGACGCCTACGAAAAGATGCAATCAGGCGCAATCGGCACCGCCTCCGTCCTCCGCAGCCAAACGTGCGACAAGCTCGACCCATCCGGATTCTTCGTCGCATACGCAGAGTTCTCCGGCGGTATCTTCGTCGACTGCTCCATCCACGACATCGACCTCACACTCTGGTTCTTCGGCGACAACTGCAAAGTGAAGTCCGTATCAGCCGTCGGCAACACAGCCGTTGAGCCCGATCTCCGCAAACACAACGACCGCGACAACGCCGTCGGCTTGGTCGAGTTCTACGATGGCCGCATTGCATACTTCTACGCTTCCCGTATGATGGCTGCTGGTCAGGAGGATACCACGGAGATTATTGGCACCAAGGGAAAACTCGCGGTTAACACCCAGCCTGCCCTGAACCATGTTAACATCTACGATGAGTCCGGCATCAAGAGAGAGATTCCTCAGAACTACTATGATCGATTTGAGTATGCGTTTGTTACAGAGGCCAATGAGTTCTCCGCTTCTTGTCTGGATAACACGCCGTTGCCGCTTGATCTGAACAATGCTGTTAAGGCTGTGAGGATTGGAGCTGCGTTGCAGGAGTCGATGATTAGCGGGAAGAAGATCTTCTTCGATGAGGATGGAAACCGGTCTGAGGTGGCTCGTCTGTAAATAATGAGTGCTTTGTCTTTGGGGTTTCAAAATATACACTATACATACGTTCAATGCTTGTTATAAATGCCCTTTCGCAAATGAATATATGACTTTTCAATATGGATGCAATCTTGTATTTCAGTTCAAAGTAGACTCATCTAACTCTGCAATCTTGCAACACTAGAGGGAAATTGTTGAGATGAGCGCCTCGTAGACAGTGGAGGTTGGGATGGATGCTTGATAGTTTAGGCCAGTAGTCTAGGGTATCCGATAACTAGTTCTGGGAGCTCATCTCTCTTTCTTCTCTATGGTTTCGCGTTGTAGCCTCAAACAAATATTACTTAAAATCTCAAGGTTCATTATACACATACAGATAAGCGGGCTGTCCTTTGCCAGTAGTGTTGACTGGTGTTAGTAATATCTACTACCGGTTGTAATCCAGCATACCCATTCCAAGGTTTATTTTGTTAGAGGGGTCTATAGAGAAGTCGAGATACATGGTGTGATGTGAGGTTATTGAGGAGTCGAAAAAGCGAAGTGCTATAGACTATGAAACTCAACAACTTTCCGTATAAAACAATGTGTTGAAGAGTTGATTACGTTGGTCACTATCAGGCTAGTTTCTGAATTGGATTTCATTGCCTGGAAAGATTCCAAGGTTGGAAAAAGTAGGATTTTTAACGCTAATTGAATGTGACCGCACGTATCGTGGCTATTTCGTGGCTATTTCCATGGAACTGAAAAAGAAAAAAAAAGGGGAATCATGAAAAAAGGTGTGTAGAATGAAGATGCATAGAGAGCAAGTCGCAGACATCTACCACTTCAGGACCTTGGTGGGGAAGTACTCGTTAATGAGCTCCATGTAGTAGGGCTAGAAAGAAACAAGTTAGCTTCGAATTCACAAATCATTAGTAGAAGCAAAAAAAAAAAAAAACATACCTTCAACTCATCAACACTGGGGATTCCATCACTCTTGCTGTACAAGTCATAAGGGTTGAAAGCCTTGACAGCACGCAGCATATCACGGTCGTGGTCATTCATCAACTCGTGGTACGCACCGGCGCTGTGCCAAGGGTAGAAAGAGTGGTAGCGGATCATAGCGAGCGCCTCATCGGGAAGAGTCGACTGCTCCTTAGCGAGGTGGTACAGGTACTCATCGTGACCCCAGGAGAGCATGACATTATCGAGACCACAGCCGGGTGTGTAGATACCAAACTTAGTATCGTAGATCTTGTGGCCGAAGTCCTCGTTCTCGCGGAACGAGTCACGACCGTAGACGATCTTATCGTCGAAGGCACAGCCGACGGGGAAGGTGTCGCCGACAACGTCCCATTGGCCTTCGGCATCGAAGAAAAAGAGGAGCTTGCCCAGATCGTGGATCAGACCGGTCAGCTGCATCCAGCGGGGCTTGCCGTCGCGGCGAATAGCCTCGGCGGACTGGAGCAGGTGCTCGATCTGGGAAAGGCTGGTGTCGGGATCAGACTCGTCGATCAGGGTGTTGAGTTTCTCCATGGCTTCCCAGACGGTCATCTCGGCGCGAGTCTTGCTGTGGAAGTCTTGACGGGCCTTCAGGTTGTATGCGACGGTCTGCTTGGTGTGCTGTTCCTGGTAGAAGTTCTTGACTCGGTCGCTGGCATCTTCGTACTGGCGGAAGTTGGTCTTGTCTTTCTCCTTGTCGAACTCGGACTCTTCGTATAGACCCTTCTCTTCGGCCTCTTTCTTTTCGGCCGCTTTCTTTTCGGCCTCGCGCTTCTTCGTGTCCTTGAGGACGTTGATCTCATCAATAGCGTCGGAGAGCTCCTCGAGAGCCTGGCCGTCCCGCTTCTTGAAGACAGGGGAGGCCTGTGGGGAGACGGCGACTGGTGCCATTTTGACTTTGTGCGAGAAGTAGTGTCCCTTGATGCTTATAGAATTTTAAGATCGAGGCTTAATATTGCCAGATAAGATTGCAATTATCAAATCGGAATGTCTGGAGTTGAAAGAGAGATAGACCCTAGGACGTCGAGTGTATATATAGGGTTGGCTAGGAAAATCTACTATAGGGCATATCGCGTGTAGATTTCCGATGTCAGTGATTGTGCGAGGATTCGCCTCAGATCCATTTGCCTGATTTGCCATGACACCGATATACAACAGATGCGGGACGAAAAATTATGAAACATCACGGATTCTGGCTTCCGCTTCGATGAAGATCTCGGTTGCTCTCCAACAGGGTGACGATGATTGGCGGCCACTGCGACCCCACGATCATAAGCCAACCATGTGGAGTGGCTGTGATGTCAAGTGGAGAGAAATTAGTCGAACTGGAAGACGGTTTCCGCTAATCTGCTGAGTTATCATCTGGATTTTGCTCTGACGGTTATTGTGCGGGGAAATTTCTGCATTTTGAAGTCGATGAGATCAATGGAGATCCTTTTTAGATGGGGAGATGGAGATAATATGTCCCTTCGAGGGAATATTCCAGAGAACATCGAACCTCTTAGAAGACAATGAGGTGATTGATGGAAAAAAAGACTTGACTCCTGACTCTCGGCCCACGGAAGAACCCCGATAACCGCGGGGTGTTGTTCTCCTCTTAGTAAACAACCCCCCCACGCCTTTCTTTTCTTAAATATTTGAACTTCAATCTGTTTATATTCCTGATTTCTATACTGTAAATAATCTTCTTTGTCTCTTTGATACCCTATAAATTCAAAATGGCTGCCTGCGATACCCGTTTCAAGCTCAACACCGGCGCGGAGATCCCCGCACTCGGCCTGGGAACATGGCAATCCCAGCCCGGCGAGGTTGAGCGCGCCGTATTCCACGCCATCAAGGTGGGATACCGTCACATTGACGCTGCTCTTTGCTACGGCAATGAGAACGAAGTCGGTCAGGGTATCAAGCAGGCCATTGACGCCGGCATTGTCAAGCGCGAGGATCTCTTCGTGACTACTAAGCTGTGGTGCTCTTACCATGCCCGTGTTGAGGAGGGCCTCCAGCAGAGTCTGAAAGATCTCGGACTCGACTATGTCGACCTCTATCTGATGCACTGGCCCCTGGCAATGAACCACCAGGGTGAGTTGAGTTTCTTCAAATATGCAGATTCGAGGCGCTGACTAGTTCCACCATAGGAAACCACAACATCTTCCCCAAGCTCGCTGATGGCTCGCGGGACATTATCCACAGCCACTCCCACGTCACTACTTGGAAGAGCATGGAGAAGCTCGTCGGCACCGGCAAGGTCAAGGCCATCGGTGTTTCCAACTACAGTGTCAAGTTCCTCGAGGAACTTCTGCCCCAGGCCACCATTGTCCCCGCTGCCAACCAGATCGAGAACCACCCCTTGCTCCCCCAGCAGGAGATTGTCGACTTCTGCAACAAGGCTGGTATTCACATCACCGCTTACAGCCCTCTGGGCAGTACCGGCAGCCCGCTATTCACTGCTGAGCCCATCGTGGCCGTTGCCGAGAAGCGCGGAGTTTCTCCGGCTACTGTTCTTCTTAGCTGGCACAGTAAGTATTCCTCAAGGATTTGCACCCTATACCGGATAAATTGTACTGACTGTTTATTCTCCTAGTCGCCCGTGGCTCTTCAGTCCTGGCCAAGTCCGTCACCCCTGCCCGCATTGAGGCCAACCGTGCCGACTTGATCCACTTGGACGCTGAGGACCTGGCTTCCCTTCGCAAGTACAGTGATGGTCTCCAGGCCGAGGGCAAGCTCCAGCGCTTTGTCTACCCTCCGTTCGGTGTCAACTTTGGCTTCCCCGATAAGCAGTAAGCTTTCTTTACCTGAAAGAATGGTAGATGGGCTTGCTACATGTATAGAGGATCGGTGCATTTGCGTTTTATGATATGGATACCAAAATGGAAAATTTATGATTTCATGAATAACACTGGATACTCAACCTACACAACGGCTATGCTTTAGTCACTTATTCCATGGATTTCCCTGCTCCGTGGATATAGCCATTCTTCTACCCCTCAAGCTGCTCAACCCCACTCTATACCCCAGTCCATCTGTTACTGCGTATTTTAGATTGATTCCAATAATTTACTGTTTTAGTCTCGCTTTCCCTTTACTTTGCGATTGATTCTACTTCAAGTCAGACATTTAAAACGAGCGGACCGTCGTTTTCCGTCCTTCGCTTTTTCTCACCACCCCACTTAGAGACCAGAGATAGCAGTGGAGAATGTTGCCATTATGGTGGCATCACACGCCACCACGCCAGGATTAATATGACTAAATTTATCCTCGATAAACTCCGTGGTCGTCTGTGCGAACGAACTAACGGACAAGCAGCGGCTAGATAACAGTAATGCCAGACTTCTTACACAATACAAATAAAACTCATACAAAGATGATCAGGAGCTGATCGGAATCTGATTGAAAAGCAAAAGATAATTGAAATGATCCTAATTTTCTCACCATACCCCAATTGCACTTCTGCCACCCAATGTCACACCACGCAGTATCCCACGTAGTGGTGGTAGTCGTCTGCGCAGTGAAGACAGCACTTGAGTAGACCCTGCCTTGGTGGGTCGCAGCATACGGGGTTTAGCTCACGCATGCTGTATCCCTCGCCATGCCGCGAGCTAGACTGCTAGGTCATAGATCACTTCCACAGACACAACCCGGATGGTCTATGTGTGAGGTAAACTGCCGGACGCCGAGGCAGGTCGGTTCCACGGGTTTATGAATGGTGGACCCGTGTATGTGATGGTTTCGGGTTGTGATGGGGAAAGGACAGGAGGAGCGGATAATGGTCGTTTTCCCTCCTGGATCGTGTTGTTTCGCGTCTCAAAGGAAGGCCCGGGGGACGATAGCTCCGGATTGACAATGCGAGGCGAAAGTGAGGGAATAGTGACAGTAAGTCGGCTCTCTCTCTTCCGCCGGCGCTGGATTGCCTGGCGGCGTTTTCTCGCTTCCTTGCTATGGTGGTTATTTTTGCGCCTCCGCGCGGTTTCCTGTCCCGATATAGTCTCACCATGAGAACCCAGTGTGGAGGATTGAGCCTCGACTTTTTGAAGGGCTCGGGTGTCAGTTCGGTATGCGCATTCCACGAGCATCTCGTACAGGGAGTCGAGAAGATCTCTCTCCCCGGCGGTGATAGACCGACGAGCTCGGATTGGGTTAGGATGGGCAGAGGTACCTGGCTCAGCAGATATGGCGTAGGGAGTGGGGCTGGTTGGAAATGCCAGTAAGTCTGGCGAGATAGTGTTCTTAGTAAGTTCGTTGACTGGAGCACCACTCTCAGTTGAACTAGGAGAGTCCTTCGAGGGTGTCCCATTTGCAACTTCCTTATTCTTCCTTTTCCGGTTCTTCCGCTTCCTCTGCTTGATAGTGGTAGCGGGTTGAGAAGATTTCTTATTTCCATCCAGTGGGCTTTGTGCAGCCAATTTGTCATAGTCGTCTTCATGAATTGAGATTTCGGTGATACCGGAAGGAGGGTGTGATATGACACCGTCATCGGGCTGGTGAGAATCGATGTCAGTTATAAAATCTTCAAAAAAAGTAGACGTATCAGTATCTACATTCTTTAGAGGGTCCCGTTGTCGACTAAGCAGGAGAGTCTTGCATCTAGCTGCTTCAACCTCAAGATAGAAATAGGCCCTTCTATACCAACCGATGATGTCTTTGAGCTCTGAAACCCTCACGGGGGTAACATCACTGAGGGTAAGCTCGACCGGCCTTGCAAGCCGCAAGGCATCAGGGATGTTTTCGATCAAAGGCAAGTCCACTTCTCCTCGGAACAAGTTGATTCGAGTCAGCGTAGGTAGGTTGTTGATTTCAGTCGCTAGAGGATTAGGTAGGGTAACGACAGAGTTTACCAGACCCATCTGGCTTTGCAAAGCTTGCATCTCGTGGACCAAACCTCCATATTCCACACATGGATTGATGAGACTTTTAGTGGGTTCTTCTGACAAAATAGGGAATGGGTCAGGGTGGTCAATCTGCGCATGGATCCATGCAATATCCTGCAGGGACTTCCTGGACAAGGTCTCATGGAATTCTTTGATCGTTGGTCATGAAAAGGCTCATGGTGTGGATCAACCGCTGCATCTTGATGATTGTTGAGTCGACATATGTGTCACCCTCTTGGGCGGCGATGCGGGAGGGTGAAGGGGCCATATTGGATAACCTCAAACGAGAAGACAAACGACGAGAGACGAAAGAGATACGGATGTTTGATGGGACTGTTAACCAAACTGTGTCTGGTTGTGTTTCCTTATCAGACAAAATTTGGCCTGAAGGGAATCTCGTGACGAGGAGACTTGGTGAAGCTTGAACGTGAAGAGCCACACGGAAGGCAAATCACGTAGCGGGGGAAGCACTGGGACAAAAGGACGCGCGCTTGATGAAGTCGGAGACTTTTCATCGAGATCAAGTAGTGTCGCAATATTGTAAAGCTCTCTGAGTCGAGACAGAGTGTGAAGCAGAGAAGGGACAGAAGAGACAGAAGAGAAGTGCAAAGAGAAGTAAGAAGCGACAGATGAAAGATGAGGGAATCAGATGTGACAACAATAGAAGCACTTTGATTTGGGACAGAGAACTGATTATGCTTCCTCGATTGAGCTTACGATTGTTTGCCCAACATCGCCATGGCGATCATGCTTCGCGTCCGGTCCCATGGCAGCATATCAAACACTACAAATTTAGAAGTCACAATAGAGGAAAATGATAGCAACTTGCGCTGCATACGTAGTTATCACTCCTGAAAAAGCTTGGATAGTGTCTTATAGTCTGCTATGGTGGCTGGATATATGCATTTAAGGGCTTTAAGATCACGTGTGACAACCATGGTATATCATTAGGTCATTGAGGATCGGTTCCAGGCAAGGTAGATAGAAAACTATATAAATAGTAAGATATGCCCAGCATGAATATCATCAATGCTTCTCCTCTGTTCTCTCCTATGAGACACATAGATATAACAGTGCCTTCTTGTGACCAGCAGGCTGATGTGCTTACGTCAGCAGCCGGCCCATTAGTCTAACCTCAGATAACCTCATAATACATCATCATTATCTTCCCCTAAGCTTTCAGTCTGACAACTGGTAGCACGTCCTGGCTACGCCAGAGTAAGTTTCGACGGCGAGAAAACGCCCTCGTTGATATTTTTTCTTCAATTACTGTCAAAAGCCGCTGTGCGTTTCGCCAGCAGCCCAGGGGTGGTATACCCCGGCGTACGCTTCGTCGCCGGGCCCCACCCCTTGACCTTTTTTCTTTTCGCTATATCACGACGATAGAAGCGTTTCGCACTGTCACTATCTCTGATCAGCTCTACTCAGCGCTTCTGTGTCCCTGATCTCCCTGTTCCTTACGAGTACGCCGACGCTTTCGGGTGTCGGTAGGGGAAGGTGCGATCACGTGATCGCTGACCGACGTTACTGTTACCCCCGTACCTGTATCTATGACGGACTAGGCCGAACCAACCAATAGAGCGTTACGAAAGATCATCCTAACAGCGTATCAATTGCATCTCTACGCTGCAGACGATACCAACCCGCACCTAGAGATCTTCGACCAACTGTTACAGTCCCAGATCCTCTATATAATAAGCTAATACCCCTAGCCATCGTTACCGGAAAACCTAACGACAGGCCTCCGATACCCGGCTGATTGGGCTCTCGAGGCAAAACGTGCCCTAAGGAAGGTAGTACGCGACTTTATACGCCAGGCGACGAAGTTGTTAACTACTCTTAACGGATTTTCCTAGAATATCGTCTCGAACCAACCCAGCACGCCTACCGGACTACCACAGCCAGCACGCCAAGACCAGACCCTAGTAGGCAGGGAGCAAACCCCCCACTTCGAACCACTACAGCTAACGCCGTTACCGCAACCAATACCTAGACTACCCGCTGACCTACGTCTAGGACAGAACTTTAATTCCATCTTTAGTCCGCGACCACCTACACACGCGATCTTTGCGTCACGACCCCCGTCCACATTCGGAGACTATCGTAACATATTCACGGGACCGTCTTCCCCATCACTAGAGCCCTCGAGTGTCGGTCCTCCAATCCACACAAACACTTATAGTCCACAGGCCGCAGACGACAAGAATCTCGTACAGACATTCTAAGAGAGCTACAGCCTATACAAGGACGACGCTAGCATAACGTCGCTCCGCCTAATAGGTAGCGGCTATATACCGATACACCGTCAGGAAGCCCCAACCGCGCCATCAGTTTCGCAGCTAACATAACAAACACCTCCGCAATACCACGCTCACTCCTTATATAGTACGTCGCAACCCATAGGTCAACAAGCAACAATACCACCGAACCCGATAGTCGAAGATTATATTAAGCGATAACGCTAGCAGGCTACGGCACCAAGCGAAGCGTCTTTAGACGGTTACCCCCCACACACAACCCCAAACTCGCGCCGGCTATATAACGCGATACGCCGACACGTCTCCCCGCAGCAGCTAGCCGAAATCACAGCAAGTATAACAGCCCCGGAGGCCCCAACACAGACGGCTCCAGCACCGGCGATACCACAGCCATACCCATATACAATGCCCTACCAAGTGCCCTTACAGGCGACGTCATACCAATATACAGCGCCAGCTAAGCGGCCATAACAGCAACCGCAAGCGCAAATACCTCAAGTACCACCATAGGCTTACCAGGCTCCGCAACCTCCGGTCTCGCCGGCAGGCTCCGCTTTCACCGATACCCAGCTACAACAGATTACGGCTATAATTGCCGCGGCAAACGCTACCAACCCACCTCCACAGGGGCCACTAGGCCCACCAGGCAGAGAGGGCGTCCCCGGCCGCAATAGCTCTAACGGTATCAGCGCGTTCCCTATCAACACAACTTAGAAAGCGGAAGATATAGGCTTATTTACTCCAGACACCATCTAGAAGAGGTATATTAGGAGCGTCCACGGAACAACATACTATTCAAACGTATACGTATTCCTAAATCAACTCAGAAGCCAGATCCCCTTACGAGGCGAAGCAGTCGTACGCGCCAATATACAGTTATATCTACACGGAGAGGCGTATAAGTAGTATAACTCCGAGTTAACTAATCTTAAACAGGCTGGTTTATAGACGTACCCGGTAGAGCACGAGTTCGGATAGTTCCCTACCCTAGAACGCCGATAGAAGACACCTTCGACAGAAGCAATCAAACAGCTAATAGATAGCTACTACACCTAGTCAGACGTACAGAACAATCGTTCCGCGACGTCGTAGGCTTAAAGAATACTACGACTAGCCCGCGCAGCGGACATCACAGACCCGATACAACAACTACGTATAGTATAGACAAGAATAGAACCATACCTACAGCGGGACATCGACGAATCCAGCACTAGTATAACGGTTGCCTCGTTTATTACACAACTCGAGAAACGTTATCCACAGTAACAGAACATATCAGCGCGATTAAGGGAGCTCAGACAGACAAAAGCCCGCGAGAGGGACCGCAATCGCGGACGTAACCGCCATAATAAACGCAATAATTATAATACCCCTAACGATCGCATTAATCGAAACCGCCGTAACGGTCGCGACGACCGACAGGCCAAAGAGCTCAACCGTAACGATCGTAGAGAACGTTCGACGGGCCGTTACAAGCGTCGGGAGCGACCAGCACAATCCAACTAGGACAGAAAGGCAACCGACAAACGACGTACAGATCAGCGTGACGATCGGAACCGTAACACCGCCTACCTTAGCAACCCCCCAGATGACCCTAAGGAGTTCATATCTTACGGCAATAACAATAACGACCAGGCAGATACATATAAAGGTAACCCAGACGATCTAGGAGACTTCGATGACCTGGAGGCGGATTTTCGGAGGGCGGCCTCCGCGAGTACGGCGCTCGCGGTAGGAACCGCGCATAAATCCCCTAACGCCGTTACTTATTAGTACTATACGGCAAACTTCACTTCCCGTAACAAATTGCACGGTCACCTTAAGGAAGTATAGCACAGCAACCAGCAAGAATCGTCTCTACAAGCCACCGTCGGTAAGGACAGTAATATAGACGACGATTATAAGCCGATCATCGAATCAAATCGCCAAAAGAATTCCTCAACGCCAGGCCAGACGTACCGTACATAGCGGTATTTATCTACGGTCGCTAGCCTAGCTACGCCCAAAAACAAAACCAAAATCTGCTTAGATTCAGGTTGCGTCATAACGCTCATCGACAGCAACTTAGCCAGAACATTAGGATTAGAATTACATCATACGAACAATATCCTAGTCGCAGGCATTAGATCTAAACATATCTCCCCCGCGTATATAGATTTACCAATCTTTTTTTACGGCGATCATAATATCGCCAAAGTCACAGTAGAAGCGTATCTTATCAACAGACTAGCTGCCTAGCTGCTTCTAGACATAGACGTTATAGGTCATAAGGGATTCCGCATAGATCTAGAGGCGAAGACAGTCCGTATCGCATTATATATAGGATTCACATTCTCTACCGATATCCACGCGAAACCGTATCACTAAGAAAAACGTACAGTAAGGGCGGTAAATATAGTAGTCATTCCGCCGCGGATATACATAAAAGTCAATATCACCACTCCGACCTTACCAATAGACCGCTACTACATCTTTACAGGCCATCACGCATACGCAAGCTTCTACTCACACGTAGTAGACGCTAATATGTTATAGGTGCAGGCTATAAATAACACCAACAAGACAGTATATATCCGACAAGGTTCCCCAATCGGTCACCTTACAGAGATAGACTAACACACTACGGCGTACGCAGTATCACCGTATACAGCCGAGCTAGGCAGGTCGCCGACTACGAGATCCCTCTTATACGACGGCCTAAAGTATACGCAGCATAAAAACGTCCTACCGAACGGCGTCACAATCTTCGGGAAGAAGTTATACGCTAGAGCCCTATCAGATGTTATTAATGCTTTCAACATCTAGGCCTCAGAAGGGAATACAGGCCTAGCTAAGATACCTTAAGACAGGTAGATAGAGATTCCGCTAGTTAACGGCTAGGAGAAGTTGATACCGAAACCACATATCTATCCCCTGGGGCCAGCAGATCGGAAACTAGTCGACAACACGTTTAACAAACTACACAAAGAAGGCAAGATAGGATAGTCCACGAAGCACACTCCAATAGGCTTTCCAGTCTTCGTAGTCCACCACAACATTATAGGCCCAGACGGGACGACGGTTTATAAGACCCGACCAGTCGTCGATATCAGAGGACTCAATAAAATTTCGCAGCTAGATATCTACCTGATACGGACGCAAGAGGAGATCATCCAGATATACAAAGGTACCAAGTTCATCGCTATATTAGACGCTAAAGGATTCTTTTACCAATAGCGCGTAAAGCTAGGCTATCGCGAGCGTCTAGCTATTATCTCCCACAAAGGACAGGAATATTTTAAGGTCGCGATCATAGGCTATTATAACTTAGTAGCCTATATACAACGCTAGATTAACCTAATCCTAAAGGATTTCTTTAAGTAGTATCGAATATACCTAGACGATATTATAGTTCGCTTAGACAGTCTATAGGAGCACATCTCCCACCTACGCCGTCTCTTCTAGCGCCTCTAACATTACGGGATCCGTCTAGAACCCAAAAAAGCTTACATAGGCTTCCCAGAAGTCGCATTACTAGGCTAACGTATCGACACCTTAGGCCTTAGTACCCTAAAGGAGAAGCTAAAAGCTATCGCCGATCTCCAATTCCCCGATACGCTAAAGAAGCTAGAGATATACATCGGTATAACAGGAGATCTCCGTCATATCATCCCAAACTATATATAAAAGATAGAGCCGCTGCAGAAGCAGAAGACGGCCTTACTATAGGGAAGCCCCGTCGCTAGACAAACATAATAACAATAGGCACGAAAGACACGTCTCACAAAGCCGACAACGGCGGAGCTAGAGGCGTTCGACATACTATAAAAGGGCTTCCGAGAAAGCTCTATATCCCTCGTATATTAGGCTACGGACAGACAAGCATATATCGACATCGATACCTCCTAATAGACGGGGTTTAGCGTAGTAATTTACTATATAAAAGGATCGTACGATCATAGGGATATAACGAAACCACCCCCCGCACTAATAACCGAACCGATTATATTCCTTAGTCGCCTATTAATAACGGCCGAAAAGAACTACTAGGCTACAGAGCTTAAAGTCAGCTATATCATATAGACGATCCGAAAGGTCCGCTATCACATTAAAGCTTCGAAATGCCCGGTCATTTTTTATACCGACCATTCAGCTACTATCGCTATCGCGACCTCCCTACGAACAGTCGCGACAGAGAAACTCAATCTTAGACTAGTCCGTACGGCGATATATATCTAAATATTCCAAGTAAAGGTTTTCTATAGGCCAGGCTGTACAAATCGTATCACGGACGCCTTATCAAGACTACTAAGTACGACACTGTTACTAGCGAAGCAAGACGATAACCTAGATGCCCTATAGATATCACCTACCGAGGACAATCACCTATACGCCTTCCAGGCCTCTATAATATATATAAGCGACGAGTTCCGCCAAAAAATCCTCGATAGCTACGAAACAGACCCTCGTTAGTCGAGGATACGTCGACAACTACAAGAGGAGGGTAACGACCTAATAACTCCGATACTACCGTACCTAATAGAGGATAACTTCCTCTACTCGGTACAGGATGATAGTAGTTATTAGCTTTATATCCCCACCTTACTAGCAAGGGACGTTTTCCAGCTTATCCACAACGAACAGGGATATCAAGGCTTTAACCGGTCTCGCCGAAAGATAGACGGAATAGTCTTCCATAAGGGAATAAAGCTACTAAAACAGTATATCGACCATTATCCCGAATGTCTATATAACAATACAAGAAGACACCGTCCGTATAAGTCCCTTCAGCCGATTATCGGCCCTACAATACCCTTCCATACGGTCTGCATCGATTTCGTCGTCGGTCTTCTACTAGCTCGTAACGCGTATAACGCCATCGCCTTTATCACTTATAAGTTTACCAAGCGTATTAGCGCGATTCTAGGGAAGACGACTTAGAAAAGCAAGGACTAGGCCCTTACAGTCCTAGCATACCTACAAAACACAGACTAGGGTCTTCCAACAGTCTAGATCTCCGATAGGGATCCAAAGTTTATCAAGGGGTTCTAGCGGTCGATATTCAACGCCCTAAGGGTCGCACTTTTCTTTACCACTACGTACCACGCGTAGGCTAATAGACAGAGCGAACGTACGAACCAGACGGCCGAAATCTAGTTACAACACTAGTACTCCCTTCATCCTACGGAGGACTAGCCGGTCAGCCTACCGAGCCTAACAGCAGCAATAAATAGTACTATAAGCGCGTCGACGTCCGAGACCCCGCATAAACTAATATTCGGGATCGACTTACGAATGCCTTAGAACCTCCTATACAATACATTCGCTCACCAGCAGGACTTAGCTCCGCAGTAGGACGCAGCAGAATGCCTAAAATACGCAGCCATACAGATAAAGGATTACTACGACCGACGCCACCAGCCCAAGCACTTCGATGTTAGGGATAAGGTCCTCCTACGCATCAGGCGAGGTTATAATATTCCAGTGAATAACGCCATCTCCCGGAAGCTAGGCCAGCAGTACGCCGGCCTATTTACTATAGTTAAAAGAGTCGGTCGCCTGGCGTACCGACTAGAACTCCCGTTAACCTAGAGAATCCATCCAGTCATTAGCGTCCAGCATCTAGAACCTACTCTATCCCTAGATCCCTTTAACCGTAAACTACCGCAAGACCCGGAGCCGACATATAATAACCGTTTCCCGGACGACATAGATCGTCACGACGTCGCAGCAGTCTTAAACATACGCGTACGGCACCTAGGACGTTACCGAACGCCGGTTAAGGAGTATCTCATCTAGTAGGAGGGTAAGCTACGAGAACAAAGTCAATAGGTCAAAGAGAGAGACGTAATAGGAGCTAAAGAGAAAATCAGAGAGTTCGAGGAATGTAGACGTACGGTTACCGGAGATAAGTAATAAGCAAACACTCACCTTTTCTATATAACCGCCATATAAAAGCGGACGCAAATAACTCTTACTCTAAACTCTTACTCCGCTTAAACTACCCTTACTTAGTTCGTCTACAACTCTACCAACTTCACTTACAACTCTTACTCCCTTACCAACCTCACTTACAACTCTTACTCCCTTACCTCTAACCCACACTATTCAACTCAACTTCATCTTTCCTTACTCCCCTCCTACCAGTACCTCCGATACAACCATTTGCCTACCGTAAGGATGCCCCCTAAACAACGCCCAGTTATATCGACAACCCGGCCGGCGGACCCCCGTCCGCCAATAACAACTAAGCCCACAAACAACGGCCTAGAGCCTAACGGCTATTACAGGCCAGCGGCATACGTGCCCACAGCCGGACACGTAGCCAATATAAATAAACAATGTTAATAGGTGCTCGATAACCTCCGACCAAGTGACAAGGTACCATACCACAACATCGTCCGTTATAACAAAGATAGATACTTTATCCCACCACCAGCCGATATTCGCCTTTCCGACCGACTAGTATTCCTAATCGTTACAAACAACCTATACCCAGGGAAACAGCGGAATGTACGTTAGCCGTCCGACTTCAATACTAACGGAGACGTCTTTCCTAACCGTTAGCCGATAGGCAGCGGCGTGGTTATATAGATACATAGACTACCGTTCGCTCCAGTCTTCTCCGATTACTACGCTCTCATAGGAGTAAAATCCCGCTACTATTTATAGATCATAGATAAGAAATAAAGGAATCGTGATATGTCCCCGCATATAAAAGGCCTCCGCTTTAGCTAGGTTATCCTACCACCGGACTATATCGACGACGATACGCTACAGATAGAATACGACGAGAAGGACTAGCAACGTTTTTCAGCCACCCTAGTCGTACGCTGCTCTCCCACAGATAACGTATTATTATATAACAAAGACACCGTCCGCGTGATCCCTTTACCACATATCATCGGATTCCACCCATTCAGTAGAAACAAGGCAGCCTACACTATAGACCAACCAGCGGACGTTACAGACATACTCTAGCGCCGAATGCTTAACACCCCATACTCCCGAGCTAAAAGAGCGGCACCCCGTCCGCTAGCGCCTAGCTGCGACGCCCACATCTCTTTACTAAGATACCTACTACCAGATACACATATAAAAGACGAAGGAACTCGATAGGGAAAACCGTCACTACCGGACAAGGGCAACACAGGCCCTAAGAAACGCAGAAGGGACGACGAAGAACTAAATACCGCTACTACCACACAGTCACCCACTTAACCGATAAGAGACATTCGTCGCTTTATAGGAGACTTCGACAACGTCGTCCCCGCTATATACGATAAGATGGATAAACTATCCACGCGCCTACATTATATCAGACAAACAAAAAGGTTCCTAGATTCGCTACTAGCTAAGAAGGTGTTAGAGATATCTAGCAGCCTTAAGGCCCAGCGGGAAGAATACAAAGAAGCGGTGTAAGAGGTCGAGACCTCCCTCAACACGATCGACGGCGTCCTAGCCTTCGCGTTACGCAAGGTAATGGTTAACATACAAGAAGAAGCCGCCAGTATCCTCGAAGGTGACCAAGAACAGCTAATGATAGTTACGGACGACGACGATCATCCCGATGCCGACAACATCGGAAACGCACATAACGAAAGCCCCAATGTCAATGCAGACGTCAATTGAATCACGTCTTTCTTTTTTTCTATTGCCCTTGCCTCTACATTTTCCACTGCTCCGTCTTGTTCCTTGCCCCTGCCTTTACCCAAGTAACAAGCCTTTCCAGCCTTCGTCGAAGGCTGCGGATGATGCCTTGGTCATTTAAGTTTGCTATTAGCCACTGCAATTTTTTTTTTTTAACCCAAATATATGTACCTAGCGTCGTCGAGGGCGACCGACATCTTCGGGTGTCGGCAGATGTGACCAGCAGGCTGATGTACTTACGTCAGCAGCCGGCCTATTAGTCTAACCTCAGATAACCTCATAATACATCATCATTATCTTCCCCTAAGCTTTCAGTCTGACACTTCTAATGGTTCTATCGTTTATACAGCGTCCTCATTCCCCGTCTCTCATTACGGATGTTGTTGCAAGCGAGGCATCACTAGAGATACATTCCAGGTAAAATAAGGTGGTCACCACACGTGCAAAAGATGGCTTGAGTTGTGGAGGTAGATCGCTAGAGAACTATACTTGTTCCTGATGCCTTCCAAGCCAACAACGCGGGTTTGAACCTCAAGTCTTTGTCAGGACATATTCACTATGGATTATATCAACTGCTACCTGACGTTCAATGAAATCTAAGCTAAGGGGCAAGAATCATGCGTTAGGCCATCCAACAAGGCTCTATTCTTTCTACCAGGTTGCTGCTCTTTGAAGTACGTAATGGATATAGTGTAGGTGCCATTAGATGAATTCGGCAAAGTCCGAACATCCACAGGGGACCACGGGTTACCTTTTGGCGGGCCATGTGTCTGAATCCATTGAAGGGCCTTCGGATCAGATAAAGGCGCCACAGTACGCTAGAAGAATCCAGACCAGTAAGCCAATCTAATCAGATCATTAGACAAATTATCAGATTCGATACCATTCGGAACGTTTACATAAAAAATGAAACCAAGAAGCATCCGACTAGGCCGAGGCACGCGGCCATACCCACTCAGCAACATCCGGCTTGTTTTTCCATAGGAGGAAATGCTCCCGGGAGATCAATCACTCTGAACCCAGCTGCCAGGCTATTATTGCTCTGCTAATTGAAATGATGTGGATCGAAATCTTCAGCTATATGTGACCAGGGCGGTTTGAGCCGAAAGGAAAGGGGGTTTACTGGGATGCCATGCAAAGACGGCAAAGGCGCAAGTGAAAAAAAGAGTTATCAGATCTTTTTGGTCCCTGGTTCCACCTTAGAGTGGATGAGCTCTAGTCATACGTGGATCTGCAAATGACACCGGGCTGTGTAGACTACGAAGGTAGGTACGGAACATAGTACTGTGGATGTATTGTTCAAGTCCCATATAATTTATTTATTTAAAGAAAATGGATACAATCTTTTAAATACATATATTACATACATACATACTAGTGGTATATAATTATAAATAATTTAAAGTTACCAAAATACATTATTACATACCATACCGCTGTGCTTTCGGTAAACGAAAAAAACACTAAGCGAGCTACAGGTCGCTCAAAACTCGGCGTGGACTCCTGCGATTCTTGGCGTACGATGTCGAGAGTGGAATAAACATCCGATCCTCTCGTATAATGGCCAAGCTAGCTGTCGGACCGTATTGCGTTGCAAAGCAGATGTTATAATATGTCTCAAAGGTCGTTGCCAAGAGAGCTCTACAGATTACAAGAATAGAAACATTGGTTCGGATAGTCATAACATTCTGCATTCGGATCGTTATGTGAATATGATTAAATAAGTTACAAAAAGCCAAGCCGGTCGATAACTGCCTGGCGGTAGCCAGTCGTATTTTGGATATAATAGGGAATGAGTCATCAACAGTGTCGTTGTCGAAAGTTATCTCCAAATGCGAAGGCACTCAGAAAACGGTACCCTTGACCTGAGCAACCTTCTTCAGGTCGATGTCGCGGATCATGAGGGACCAGAAGATGCAGAGACCCATGAGACCGGTGCCAACAGCAAGCATTCTTGTCTGAGAATAGGCATAAGCTTCCTGAATAGCCAGTCTTGCGGCGGATCCGATGGGATAAGAGATCTGCTGGGCAAGATCTTCATAAATCGAATCGATGTCTCCCATTACAGACTCTGGAAGCCTCGTCTCAAGGGCCTTGTAGAAAGTGTTGGTCCAGATTGCGGCACAAATGGTAGAACCAGCAGCATTGCCGACAGTACCCACGACGTTCAGCAGAGCAAGGACAGTTGCGACGTGCTGGTGGTCGGCGGCAGCCAAGATAGCAAGCTGCTCAACAATGATGAAGACAGATCCACCAATAGAGATGAAAATCTGGCACATAACAAGATAACCAACGGATTGGTTGGGGCGGCGGAAGTGAATCATCAATCCTTGGGCAAAGATGTACAGCGGGACCGCAATGTAGAGAGTCCACTTGAAGCGACCAGTCCTGCGAATGATGAACCCGACTCCAAGCAAAAGGAAGCCGGAGACAACATCGAAAGTGTTGCTAACGTAACCAGCCTCGGAGATGCTGAGGTCATTGACTACCTGCAAAAAGGATGTATAGTAGTTGTTCCAGCAGTAGTAAGAAAGCTGGTATGTCGCGTCGAGCAAGCATGCACCAATGATAGTTCGATCAGTCAACAGACTGAAGTTGAACATCGGGGTGGGAGCAAAGCGGAACTCCCAAACGAGGAAGACACCAAGCATAACAAATCCGAGCACGATCATCGCAATGATGTATCCTGATGCCCAGCCGTTAGGAGCGTAAGTAGAAATGCTAAATGGAAGGAGGAAGATTGTAAGGCCGATAGAGAACACGAGAACGCCAAACACTGTGCAAGTTAGTATTTTGCAAGGTCGAACGCCTTGGAAAGCTCTTTACTCACAATCGAACTCCTTGGTATAGTACCAAACGCTTTGGAGGAAAGTCCGGCCGCTGGGCTCTTTGACAACGAGACCATTCTTCTCGGCCTTCTTCAGGTTGGCCTTGAGGATGAAGTAAAGAGGGGAGGCAACAATGGGGAAGATGATGGAGAATGCACCAAAGGCCCATCGCCAGCTAATGTCTTCGTAGAAGCCCTCCGCAGCCTTGGGGCCAGCGAATGCTGTGATGATGTAGGGCGAGGAGGTGAAAGCGTAAGCCAAACCTCGATTCTTGAGCTTGGAAATATCGGCGGTGATGACGTCCACGCAGTATGTCATACCTCCAAATCCAATGCTGTAGAAGACGTAGGCAGCGCAGAATGTGGGAAGGTTGTGGCACACAGCCATGAGAACCAGACCGAGCGTAGCAAACACGGTCATGGCTAGGAAGCCTTCTGCACGGCCCCAAACGTCCATAACCTTGGCAGTGGGGATGTACACTGCGGCTGTCATGGCATCTGCGACAATGTAGATGACATTCAGTAGGGAGTGGCTCTCGAAGTCACTGGTGACATAGCTGAGCAAACTGTAGTTGATCGAGGATTGCATAGCATTGACGAAGTACAAGAACCAGATGCTATTGAATATACATGTTAGTGAACAAGCCGGTTTGCACGGGTTGATCGCCCCGTCGAGGTAGAAAGATAGGAGCTTACTTTACAAAGACCGCAATCAGCATGGTCCTCGTCCAGCTCAAAGTCACAGCCTCGACATTTTTGACACCCTGCTGTAGATCTTCGGTAGGAACTTCAAGGTCTTCCTTGTTGGGCAAAACACCGGCCTCGGTGGGCATTTCGCTCTTTTTTTGGCCATCAGTGGGCACATCGACTTGAGTAATAGTCTCCTGGGTCGATGACCGCCGGGAGGCAGATCGGAACATCCTCATACTTATGATGATCTGGAGATCCGGAAATATAAAAGGTAGGTTGATGGAAAAGAAAGCCACAGAGCCCAGGGGAAATCCTTTCCCTTATAGTAAATATAATTTCTGGTTATCAGTGCTCCAGATACAGCGCTTAATAAAAAATACCGAACTCGGCAGATTGGTACAATCTGGGAAGACTAGAGCAAGCCACAAGGTGAAAAATGAACCAGTAAGAAGGGCCTTGGCGATGTCCAAGTGTTCATCCACTGGTAATAATCAAGTAGCCGATATCCTTTTCTCCCCCATAGGGCTTTTTCTGGGCAGACCATGTGTGGGTAGCCCGCTTGGGGCGTTGGCCAGAATGGGACATTCCGAAGACAGAATCTAATCAGATTGCATGAGAACAACGGGTTTCGTACCAGATAGATGCAGTTAAGGCAATGTTAACCGGCGATGGAACCGCTTGAAGCTCCAAAGCAGCTCGTGAATGCCTCCGATTGAGGCAATTAATACGTGAGGCGGGCTTGGCATATCTTGGCGTCCATGGTGGAATTGTCCCACCGCCACAAGAGCCGGAAAAAGAAACAAGAAAACGCACATATTAATTAATAAGATTGGGTCGGTGTGTCTATGCGTCGTGGGCAGCGCTCAAAGCCGCTGAACGTGCGAGATCCGTGCGGATTCACCCCGTTGTACTCCGTACATCGTACAATATGCGAGCTACCAGTGTGTACATGTACTCCGTAGGATCTAGAGACATGTAAGATGTGTGCATTTGGTATTATACGGATTTCGACGAAACAGTAAAGAGATTTCTAAGATTGTTTAGAACATCTAGATTAGTGGCAAAGATAGACCTATGTGTTTCCCTACATATTTTGGTAAATTTACACCTCTTCCTCTAGTTTAGAGTGCTTACCACGTACATTCTATTTTACACCCAAACATTCCAAGATTCAAAGAAAGAAAAATTAATTACGTGGCGTTACATAAATCAGATAAGTACATGTCCCACCATCAACCATGGCACCGCCATCCGACAGTGGAAACTAGTTGCGCCACCAATCTGATTACGGAGTAATGTGAGTGGACTTTTCTTTTCCTCTTACAATTTCGAATTCTTCCAGCTTGGTGACCGTTTCTCCACAAACGCCTGGATGCCTTCGGCAAAGTTAGGACCTCCAACCAACCGAGGATACCATTGATCCGCCAGATCTGATACAGTATCCTCTACACTGCCAGCTTCCCAGCTCATCCGAACACCCAGGCGGCCAACAATAAGGGAATCGGGACTGTTTTTGCACATCACCTCGGCAACTTCGACTGCTGCTCGGACAACATCGGCCGGTGAATCCACCACCTGACTGATTAGACCCCAGTCATGTAATGTGGTGGCGCTCACGTTTCTGCCAGTGAGCACGAGATCCATCGTGCGTTGCAGCCCAATGGTGCGGGTCAATCGCGGCAAACATCCGGCAACTGGCACGATTCCACGCTTCACTTCCGGAAGGGAGAAAATGGCTGAGGATGAGGCTAAGATAAGATCGCAATTCGTAACCATCTCGAAGCCTCCACCCATGCAAATGCCGTTTACAGCGGCAATGATCGGTTTCTTGCCGGTCCGGCGAGGTAATCCGGCCAGGCCCGGCGCGGACATGTCATTGACGACACCAGCTTTGTTCATAGCATTCCATTCTGTTCACTTTTGAGTCAGTCTTTGTCTTTGATATTTTTACTGGCACAAGAGAAGAAACCCACCTCCTAGATCAGCCCCTGTACAGAAGGCTCGGCCGACACCGGTGATTATGGCGACCCATAAGCTTTCATCTTCATCAAATTGCTCCCAGATCTTGGCAATCTCTCGACTTGTAGTTTTGTCGATGCAATTTAGCTTGTCCGGTCTATTGATTGTGACCTGGACAACCCGCTCATGCGGAAAAGAGATAAAGAAATTCTCATGATTCAAGGGTCCTGAACGTAAAGACATGATGAATTGTGAAGCAGAATATACAGTGTATTGTGACTAATTCAACTTTAGTCTTCGATTTTATATTTTTCCTCTTGGGCCAGGCTACGGATTATGTATTATCATTCGTAGGGGGAAGCTCGGTCGCAGAAAGCTTCCACGGAACCTCGGAACTTACCAGAACAAGGCGATATCGGTATGTATGTCGTTCGTACAAACATACAATATCATACATACAACGTTGTATGTATACATTTGAAAATAACAGACCCATAGGACGATCCTCGAAACAAAAATTCCGCTTTAGGAATTGTTAAAGGATTCGACCTCGGTTACTATATCCTTGCTCGATCATCCTTAACCCTTTTAGGGTCTCACCTACATATAATCTGATCGCGCAAGGCGGGGAGCTCGCTTTTTTTTTTTCTTACTCCGAAACCCCAATTCCTTCGCAATTCTTGGTCCTACCATTGACGATCGAGAAATCTACGACAATGGCCTCAAAATCACACCAGTATCCTTTGGTCAAGCTACCACACCCTTATCTGACCGCATATCGTGTAAACACCGTCGCTGGATCGACACCGGCTAAGCACAACTTGACACTTGATGAACAGCCCGCAAAGGGCCGGTCTTTGCCTGAACAGCTACACTCAGACTCTCTTTCATGGCTTGACTTGACATTCATTCCCAAGACCGAGCAGCCACCTATCTCAGATAATACTCCCTGGGGTCGCGCGCGTCGCAGTCCCCAGACTGTCTTCCAGTGGCCAGGGAATAGCGCCCCTTCTTTGGGCCAAATTTGGAATGTGATCCACGCCATTTACCTTGGCCACCCAACAATCGAGTACTTCCGACTCACTCTGTCCGGCACAGGGCAGGAAGTCATCTACAACGAGCTTCTTACCACCGGATTGGCAATCAGGCACCCAAGAAACCTGCGGGACAGAGAAAACAAGGCTCTGCAATTCGATGATTTGCTGATCCTCCGAAGCGCCTTCTGGCAAGGTGCTGCTTCTCCATTGGGCCCTCGTCCCATCTGGGTGGTGGGAGATGGTACAGACGGCCCCATGCGGGAGCCGTTGTCTCAGTATCCTATCATGCCGGAGAACTACCAAATGACAAACAAGTTCCCCGAGGAACCTGTATATACCCGCCACCCGACTCGCCGCCCCAAGCCGCACCCCGGATCTATTGCCTACAGTCGCTACATCCCAGAGATCAACGAGCACTTCTCTCTCGAAGTTGTTGACTGGGAAAGTGCGGAGCACGTCCAACTGTTTAACAAGTGGCAAAATGACCCGCGTGTTGCTGCAGGCTGGAATGAGACTGGAACTATTGAACAGCACACCGAGTATCTACGCAAGCTGCACTTTGATCCTCATGTGCTGTGCTTGTTCGGACGCTTCGATGATACCCGCTTCTCGTACTATGAGTTGTACTGGTCAAAGGTAAATTCCCTTAATCAGTCGTGCTTTAGCCTGACATTTATACTAACACTTTGTCTACAGGAGGATCATTACGGTGCCCACTACGATGCTGGAGACTATGATCGCGGCCGTCACTCTCTGGTCGGCGATGCCAGCTTCCGAGGTGCACACCGCGTCAATGCCTGGTACTCGAGCTGCATCCACTATGTCTTCCTGGACGATCCCCGGACCGCCAATGCTGTTGGCGAGCCCAAGGCCACCGGTGCAACCATCTTATCCTACGAAAACGCGCAAGGACTCACAATTGGCAAGTACGTCGATCTCGGACATAAGCGATCGGTGCACTCGATTTGCAGTCGTGAAAAGTGGTTCCAGTTGTGTCCTCTATTCTGGGATGGTCGCGAGCGACCTTTGGAATCTGCAGATCGTGCCGCATGGAATGCCAAACTGTAAATTTGCTTGTGCTTTCTTGACTATTTCTTGTCACTGATCGGCAAAACTTACAATATTCAATGTACAAAATTTCATGACATATTCTTTTTTATTAATTGCCGTCATCACCCCGAGACAAGTGGGGTTAACTCGTGTCGCTCCCTATGTTGTAATCGAGCTTCCTTGTTGGGTCAGTTTCTCCCAGCAACGCGTTGTTTACTCCGCTTTGCCCCAATCAATCAGATAATCTTTAGGAGGGGTTTTTTAAATTGCATGTGCGACGAGACCCACTTGGCTTCGTGTGTTGTATTGTAATAAATAACCTCGGAATAATACAGTCACTATTCATAAGTTTTAACACCCTGGCCCCACACCATCTTGATTATATAATATTCTGCGGTCAAAATATTTTCTGCAAGATCGTTGTCCATCAAGATCTCTGGCTTTTAATGATTGTCCACACAAGGCTAAGCATCATATTAGGAAAATATATCAAAATCCCTAGGAATATGACTTGAACTCGAGAGATACGAGGTCTACCAGTTCATCTTATATAGGCGGTATAGGCGATAAAGGCAGGCGGTACGTGGGTGGGGCTAAAGGGGGTGTTAAAACTTATGAACAGTCACTGTAATAATGATTTTTGTGGACTCCGTGTACTGCATTTATTCTTTTGGAATATTCCTTTCGTACATATAATATGCAAGATACCAACCAATATTCATAACGCTAACACCGAAACGAAGATTTAATTAAGAGGACATAGTTCAATGTTGCTAGCGCTGAGAAAGAGTTTGGAGACGATTCATTGAGATTTTCGTAATTTCCCATCTATCCACCACAGCCAGCAAAAACCAAAGAGCAAAAGCTTTCCGCGTTCTTTTTTTTTAAAAACGAGAAATACACAGCGTATCTTCTGCGAATGTAAAATACAGCCCCCTGGAAATAACAACTCTAATACAGCTGTATCTACCCGAACATACACGTATGGACGGTAGTGGGGAACCACGGTACAGTCCCCATTTTGATCTGATAACCCCCGTCTGTATAATTGAAATTCTTCATGCTGCCCCCCTTGTGGGTTGCATCTTTGGATCAACTGTCAAAACCGATGTCGGCTGATTGAAAAATCAGATCGGCATGTTAAACACCCGGAAATCCCCTGGAAATTTCCATCTTCACACTTGGCATAGATCTTTCTTTGGGTCTTAGTCGCAACCCAGCTAAAGTCGCTTCACCGAATGGATTCACGCTAAGGAGTGGGTTCAATTTTCATGGTGACGCCACTTTTAAACTAGCAAAGCGATAAATTGATCGCTTGTGAGAACTTAGCTTCTTCAACACTCAAACGACAATCCCAGTGTTGAACGCCATCTTCGAGCCACCATGGGTTTCGGGAACCTTGCAGACTATCCAAGGCTGCTTGTGGCTGCCAATCCCTCGCGGCTCGAATTGGGAACCCTCTTTGTTGGCCTGGCGTCTGCAATTGCATCGGGTGTCCCCTTTCCCATCATTGGTATCATATTCGGCCAACTGATCGATGATTTCAACTCAGTGACATGCGAGGAAACTGGTGGTTCCTCGGCAGGGGACTCTAGCGATCAATCTGACATTAATAGCAAAATTCTGCTGATCGTGTACCTGGGTATTGCTCAATTTGTTTTAATTTACCTTCACCTACTATGCTGGACTATGACCGGTGCGCGCCTGGCGCAGCGACTCCGCGAAAGATATCTCCAGAACCTGCTCCGACAAGAACCCTCTTTCTTTGATAACCTGCCTGCTGGAGAAGTTGCTTCTCGACTGAACACCGATATTCAAACAATTCGCTCCGGTACTGCTGAGAAGGTTGGAATCTGTATCTCGAGTTTCTCCTTTTTCGTCACCGCGTACGTTGTTGCATTTATCAAAGACTCCATTCTTGCCGCGATGCTGCTTTCCTTGATCCCTGCATACTTCATCATGTCCTTTGTTGGAAGTTACTATATCGAGAAGTACACCGGGCGCATGTCGGATTATGCTGCTTCCGCTGCGTCGATTGCTTCCGAGGCGCTTAACAACATTGTTGTGGTGCACGCCTTTGGTGCGAACGGTCGTCTGGAGGAGAAATTTTCCAAGGCACTGAAGGATTCGGAAACCGAAGGATTGAAAAAGGCCACCGCCACTGGTATTCAAGCCGGTGTCTTGTATTTCGTCGCATACGGTGCGAACGGTCTTGCATTCTGGCAAGGAAGTAAGCAGATCGCCGCGGCAGTGCGCACTGAGTCGGCGGGTGCTACTGTCGGATCTGTTTTCACTGTTATCTTCGTCTTGGTTGAAGGTCAGTTTGATTGATATCATGCTGTGGAATATTTTACTAACATTAACAACAGCTACCCTGCTTCTGAGTCAAGTTGCACCTTTCATCCACTTGTTTACACAGGCTGTTGCTTGTTACCACAAGCTGCGTGACGATATCGATCGTCAATCCTTGATTGATGGATACTCTGATGCGGGCATTCGCCTCACCCAGGCGGAGGGTGGATTTGAGTTCAAGGACGTCTCTTTCATTTACCCCTCTAGGCCCGAGATCACCGTTCTTAACAAGATCAATCTCTCTATTGCTCCCAAGAAGCATACAGCCATTGTTGGCCTTTCTGGAAGTGGAAAGTCCACCATCGCAGGTTTGGTTATCCGTTTGTATGATGCCACTGAAGGTGAGATCACTTTCGATGGCCAGAACATCCGCGACGTCAACACCCGCGACCTGAGAGGATTCCTCAGTCTTGTGCAGCAGGAGCCCTCCCTTCTCGATCGATCCCTTTTGGAGAACATCGCACACGGCTTGGTGAACTCAAGCAAACCGGCCCATGCACACCTGAAGGCGGCACTCCTCGGAACCGACCTCTCTGATCTAGCCACTGAAGTTAGAGACGGTCAGGATCTTATGACCGCAGCAGAGAGACGGGGCCCAGAAATCGTCGAAATTGTTCAATTGGCCCGGCATGCTGCTGCGCTTGCCGATGCGGATGGCTTTATCGAGGCATTGCAGTATGGATACGCCACGATGGTTGGCTCTAGTGGTCGACTCATCAGTGGTGGTCAAAAGCAACGAGTCTCTCTTGCCCGTGCCCTAGTCAAGGATCCCGCGGTTCTCATTT
Organism: Penicillium palitans; assembly: GCA_019190355.1. Taxonomy (NCBI): domain Eukaryota; kingdom Fungi; phylum Ascomycota; class Eurotiomycetes; order Eurotiales; family Aspergillaceae; genus Penicillium; species Penicillium palitans. Next base: position 84,492 of record JAHAQQ010000009.1, read on the forward strand.
TGGACGAAGCTACCGCTGCTCTGGATTCACGCAGTGAACAGCGTATCCAGCGGGCTATTAACAACATCTCAACCGGTCGAACTGTCATCACTATCGCTCATCGTCTGTCAACAATCACAAATGCGGATAAGATTGTCTGTATGCACAAGGGAGATATCTTGGAAGAGGGAAGTCACTCGGAGTTGATGGCTGGCAATGGACCTTACTCTGAGCTGGTCAAATTGCAGACTCTCGGAGCCGCATCCGCATCCAACAAGACTGATACCACTGCCAGCATTGAGAGCATTAGCAAGTCCGATGCTACCTCTATTACCGATGTCGAAAACGAGAAGGGCAGTGTTTCCAATGACCTCGAACCCACAAAGGAAACTCGTGTCTCAACCACTGAAGCACCAGCCGGTGACTCCGAGGAGGCAGAAGAAGAGGAAGAGCTTGAGACCCCGGTCAAATCCGTGTGGGCTCTTTGCAAGGGCTATGCACCAGCTCTCAAGCCCCATTTGCTCGTCATCTTCGCTGCTCTTTTCGGTTCCAGCATGGTCGGTGGAGCCTTCTCTGGCGAAGCCGTTATTTTCGGAAACACCGTTGGAAGCTTGAACCCTTGCTTCAGTGCAGCCAGTATCAGCGAACGGGGTAACTTCTACGGTCTGATGTTCTTCGTTCTTGCGATCATCGAGTTCTTTGCAAACATCGTCAGCTGGGGAGGATTCGGCCTCGTCTCTGAGAAGATAGTATACAAAGTGCGAGTCTTATCATTCCGGTCACTGTTTGAACAAGATCTCCAGTGGCATCAGTCTAACGGCCGTTCGCCTGCCTTGCTTCTGTCTTATATCACCAGAGATGGTAATGCCCTTGCTGGTATGAGCGGATCTGTCATTGGCACCCTGTTCTCTATCACCGTTAACCTCATCGCCGCCATTATTCTGACCCACATTATTGCCTGGAGGATTGCACTGGTCTGCCTAGCCCTTGTCCCCCTCCTTCTCGGGGCCGGTCTAATGGAGCTGATGGTCCTCGGTAAATTCGAGGAGCGCCATGAAAACGCCTACACCAAGTCTGTCGACATTGGCGTGGAAGCAGTTACCTCCATCAAGACAATCGCTTCTCTTTCCCTTGAAGAAAACACTCTGAAGACCTACCGACGATCCCTGAAAGGGCCCCGCAAGGAGACATTCATGGTTACCGTACAGGCAAGTTTGTGGCAAGCCATGACCTACTTCTTAGGTAACATGGTGAATGCACTGGCATACTGGTGGGGTTCCAAGCAAATCATCAACGGCAACTACACTCAGACCCAGTTCCTCATTGTTGTCTTCTCTCTCTTGGTCAGTGCCCTGCTTTGGAGTCAGATGTTCGCGCTCGCGCCCGAGCTTTCTGCCGCGCGATCCGCAATGTCCAGAATCCTTGGCCTGATCGAGATCGGCAAGGACAAGATGAACTCCCAGCTCACACCATCCAACAAGGATGTCGAGGCAATTGAAGAAAAGCCCACATACAACTCTGGCAGCTCGGCTTCCAGTGTGCAGCTCCGCGATGTCCACTTCTGCTACCCTGCCCGGCCAGACATGAAGGTGCTGAAGGGCTTGAATGTTGATATTCGTCCCGGCAAGTTCTGTGCCCTCGTTGGACCCAGTGGTGCCGGTAAATCGACCATCATCTCCCTGGTCGAACGCCTGTACACACCCGAATCTGGTTCCATCATCATCGACGGCGTCGATGTGACCAAGACCTCGGATGTCTCCTTCCGTGACTGGATTTCCCTGGTGCCCCAAGACAGCGTTCTGTTTGAGGGAAGCATCGAGTTCAATGTTGGTCTTGGTGCCCGGCCCGGCCACAATGTGACTCTTGAAGAAATCCAAGAGGCTTGCAAGCTCGCCAACATCCACGATGTTATCACTTCATTGCCGGATGGTTACCAGACCCTTTGTGGACCCAGTGGTAACCAGTTCTCTGGAGGCCAGAAGCAGAGACTGTCCATTGCTCGTGCTCTCGTTCGCAAACCCAAGCTTCTCATTCTTGATGAATCGACTAGTGCTTTGGACGCTGAATCCGAGAAGCTCTTACAGGATGGTCTGGAGAAGGCCGCACGGGGAATCACTGTCATTGCTATTGCTCACCGTCTTCACACTATTCGCAAGGCCGATATCATTTTCTTGATTGATGGTGGTGTATGCACTGATTCTGGATCTCATGACGAGTTGCTCGAGCGGTCTGACAGCTACCGGGCAAATGTCATGCACCAGACCGTGGCGACTTGAGAAAAGTTATAGATTCGATTTAAATTTCTAGTACTTGTTTAATATATATCCCAATTGTTTAATTTTTACCAGTGTCCTTATGTGATCCGTTACTAGTAGAAATAACTGATATCTTTTCGTATCCAATTGAAGGACATTAAAGGGAAGTCATAAATGTAGGAGCCGGATCTCTAAGTCCTTTGGTTCTGTAGAAAAGACACATTGTAAATAAGAGAAACAATAAAATAAAATTCGAAACTATCTCCAATCTATCTGCTTTATAAAAATATCATATATCATATTCAGGCACTAAGAACCAGGGGCTCGGAGCGACAACCCGACAACTCCTGGACAGCCGCCGCCAACTCATCAAGAGTGGCATCCACAAACTTCTCATCCCTTTCACTTCCAACAAATCCAACATGCATCTTCCCACCACGCACAAACGAGACCGCCTTCAAAGGATAAGCAGCATCACCATGCGGGTTTGAAATATCAACCTTGCAAGAAGTTCCAGCAAATGGCATATCATCGAAATCATCCCAGTCCTGGTGATGAACAATCGAGTCAAAGGATCGTGCCTCTGGTGACCACTGCGCACACTGCTTCGAGATCTTCTCAAATCCGAGGAAATCGTGTGCCGCAGATTCGGCGCTCTGCTTCTGCACAAAGCGCAACAGATCCATCGCCGTCCACTGTGACTCGAACTTCACTCGGACAGGAGTGAGTTGGTAGCATGGACCAACGACGTTCTCCACGTTTGCTAGGTCGATCATTCGGCCCGAGGTCACCGTGCCGAATGTCACATCGGGCTTGCCCAGGCGACGGGCAAGGACCAGTGCCCATGCTGCAGTGAGAACGTTTGCAGTCGTGATCTCCTGCACAGGCTGGAATTCTTCAACCGCCTTCTCGTGGAAGATAGCTTTGTCTGTGGGCTGGACCGTGGCTCCGTCGAGGACAGACAATGTCGAGTCCTTGAGCAGATTGCCCCAGTAATTGACTGCTTGGGTTTGGAGGCGTCCATCCGAAACTCGTGCCATGTACGTGGCGAATGGCTCAAAGTCCACGACCTTGTCTCCAGAGTATAGGGTCTCCAAGTCTTGGAGTAGTCTGGGGAGAGAAACGCCATCATACTGGGCGTGCGAAAGTCCTAACACGAGGCAGTGCTTTCCATCGGTGCCTTGGACATGGAAGAGCTTGAGGAATGGCGATCCAAGCTCGAAGTTTGACTCGATGTCTGCTGTGCAGAGCTCAGTGACGTATTGCTCAATCTTCTTGTCAGCCTGGTGCATGACCACGGGAACATGTGAGTCTTGGAGGACAACTTGAAGGTAAGATGATTCATGCTCGATGAAGACAGTCCGCAGGATATCGTGGGTCTTAACCAGGTCATTGCAAGCGCGTAGCAATTGCTCGCGATCGATGTTTTGGTCGAAGTACAGCATGGTGTATTGGATGGAAGTGCGTGGCGCTCCAATGGTTCCTCTGATATCAAGCGCTTGCGAATCTGTGATTGGAGAGACATCCAAGATGGGCCAGCCTGGGTTGGCAAGCTTAGGCCGGACAGTAGAGGCCAAGAACATCTTAACATCTAGGTTGTTCAGCGCAGAGAAAGGCTTGTATGGCTGAGCATTCTCCTTCACTTGATCCACCTTCAGCACCTTGGCTGCATCGCCAAGACGCATGTGTTGGAAGATATCGGCCACTGACAAGCTGTGTCCCTGTGTTCGGAGACTTGAAACCAATTTCATTGCTAAGACAGAGTCACCTCCAAGGCGGAAGAAGTTATCATCGATGTCAATCTGCTCCGGGCTCAATCTGAGGATCTTTGCCCAAGCGGATTGCAGGATCTTCTCTGTCGGTGATAGTTTTGTTTGAGCCAAGCCCTTCGTCCATGCCTCCTTGAAGCCTCCACGAAGCTGTTCGAGAACGGTTTGAGGAATCTTCGAGGCCAATTGGTTGAGGGACGTGTGATCGAGTTGCTCCAAACCAGCGGGCAACTTGTCAACCACAACGTACGCGGATGGGGCCATGTAGGATGGCAGTGAGTCTCGGATGAATTTGTCAAGCTTCTTCAATGACACAGCCAGGGTAACGGAAATAGTGTCGCAGACAGTCGTCCCGTCGCCGATCTCGTACTTCGCCGGGATGACTCTTACGCTATCTTCCTCGGAAGGCTGGTTCTCGATGAAGACAGCCAGCTCTTGCTCTGTCACTTTCTGAGTACCTTCTCTCAACGGCTGGAACACAGATGCAGCGGCACGAGTTGCTGACGGGAGGTGTTTTTCGAAATGCGACTCAAGGTCTGCAATATCCACTGCATGTCCTTGAAGGGGCACGACATTCTCCTTACGGCCAACAAACACCAGACTTCCATCATCCTGGAGTTGGACCATGTCACCTGTAGGCTGCACCTTTCCTGATCGGCCAGCGCACTCAGAGCTTCCGGCCATGAGCCAGGCAGGTGACTCTACTGTTTCTCCAGAGAGACAAGCTCCCTCAAGCCAGAGCTCGCCAACACTGCCGATGGGCGACAACAAATCCGGGTTGCGGGCATCACACACCCAAGGAATCACAGTACGAGGATAGACTGATCCTTGTTTGGTGCTCGCATGGGCACGAAGGTTGCCAGAGGTTTCATCCACGGAAAGAGGAGGAGTCTGGTTCCATTGCCAGATTTGGTTGACTTCTGTAGCGGGGAGGCAAGAAATCTCATCGATGCGCTTGTCAAGACCCTTGGACAACTGCACACAAGCGGTTTCCAACTGCGCAAGGATACGTTGCATCTGCGAGCCCTCGATCAGGCTGCTGTCGAAACTGGCGCAAACTCTGAGACCACCCTTGCGGATTCCAAAGGCCACCATGAGCGGGTACGGGTTGAAATGAAGCGCCTCACGGACAACGTCTCCAAGCTCAAATCCAAGATCGCTTCCCACGTACTCGGGGTCGGGCTGGATGACCAGTCCAGTGCCGGCTTCACATGCATACTGCGCATCTTGGCTGACCTTTCTGATGTTCTGCATACCCATGTGCTGGTAGGGTGTACGAGCCAAGACGGCTTGCTGTACGGTCTGCAAGTATGATTCGACCGAGCTAGATCGGCGGACCTGGACGCGGATGGGGATTGTTGCGATCAGTGGTCCGACGATGCTCTCCACGCCCGGCAGCGAAATATCACGACCAGTGAGAGTCTCACCAAACACGACATCGTCGCTTCCAGTGTACTGGGATGCAACGAGGGCCCATGCACCGCGGACCAATGTAGCCATCGTGAAAGGTGATCCTGCACTTGTCTCGAGGGCAATCTGATGTTCGATCAGGCCGTTGGGAGTTGGCATGAAGTCGCGAGAAGGCAGGCGGGGGAACTGAGGCCCGACAGCGCCCTTCAACTCCCGTCGCCAGAAGTCATACATCGCGGTCTCGTCTGTATCGCGTACGTACTTGACAAAGTTCCGCATCTGGGTCTGGATCTCGACGGACTGGTTCTGCAAGGCATCGCTGACTTGCTTGAGAACGATAGGCTCTGACCATCCGTCGTAGAGAACGTGGTGGACAGTCCAGATCATATACCGCTTGTCGTCATTTGCAGTGCTAACAAGGCCGTATCGAGCCAGACTTTGTCCAAGGTGCATCTTCTCGCTTCGGTCATTCTCGAGATATTGGTCCAGGTTAGTGGAGTATCTCCAGGAGACGCCTTCCTTCACAACAATTTGCTGAAGACCTGGGTCTTGGAGCGGCGCCAAACGCGATCGCAGGATAGGGCTTGCTGCAACGACATCTTCCCAAGCCTTCTTCCAAGCATCCAGCCTGATATGCGACGGAATACACGCGACTCTCTGAGCAATGTACGCCTTTGTCGATTTGAGCGAGAATGTGAACAATGACTCTTGTGTGGGTGTGCAAAGGTAGATATCTTGCACATCTGCCTGATCCACTCCACAAGCTTCTGCCGCTTCAAGGCGGGCGCTCTCGACAGATTGAGAGATCAAAGAAAATGCCGGGATCTCTTCCTGTACTTGAGAGCTGCAAGGCTGGACGACGGTGGCCATGGCCGAGAGGGTAGGGTTTCCGAAAGTGCTGATGACAGAAAGATCAAGGTCTTGCGCTCTGCAGACAGACACGAGTCTCATCGCTGCCAAGGAGTCACCACCCAGCGCAAAGAAGTTGTCATCGGGACGAATGGCTTCGGCTCCGAGTTTCAGGGTCTCAGCCCAGGCCTGTCGCAGACGCTTTTCAAGCTCATTCAGTTCCCGAGAAGCGGTGCTTGCGGCTCCTTGGTCCAGCTGGCGCAAATCAACTGTTGCGCCAAATGCTCGGAGTTGTTTGCGATCGGTCTTGCCTGAAATCAACACGGGCATAAGATTAACCGGGATATATGTGGTTGGCACCATGTATCGCGGCAGAGTTTTCGCCACGTCGGCATTGGCCTTTGTCAATACGCCGCTCAACTCGCTTGAGATCTCATCCAAGGCAAGCTCGGCCTGTCCGTGTCCCTTTGGCTGGAAGGCAACGAACGCGACGAGCATTGGCTGGCCTCCATAATCCTTGGGCGTAATCACCTCAGCAATGACGTTAGCCTCTGAAGGCAGAACGGCCTTTAGCTGACTCTCGATTTCGCCCAGTTCGACACGCTGTCCTCGCAGCTTGACTTGAGTATCCTTTCGTCCTACGAAAACGATACCGCCAAGACCGTCGGGGTCATATCTTCCGAGATCTCCAGTCTTGTACAGACGACCCTGACGACCGGTGTATTCTTTGTGGCCGGCGACCAACCAAGGTGGATCATTAATGAAAGCAGCGGCAGTCTTCTCGGGGTCATTCAGGTAGCCCTGTCCGACAATTGGGCCCTCAACGAGCAGCTCGCCTACAGCGCCGACTGGCACAAGCTCGTTGTGGTCATTCGGGTTGGCAATCCACATGGCTGCACCGTTGCCTGGGCCAATAGAGAGGTAATCTCTGCCAGTAGCAGCGCTGGCGTTGACTGTGCATCCAATGGTGCATTCACAGGGACCGTAGCCGATGATGATTCTGGTTTCTTTACCCCAGTGGTTGGCATCTCTTGCCGAGACTGCTTCACCTCCGAGACCGAGACCGCTGAGCGATGCGATGACATCCGCATCCAGAATTCGGCCCACTGAGGGAGTCAGACCTGCGTAGTTAATTCGCATTGTGCGGATAACTTCATTGATATCATTCAGTCGATCCTCATCGGATGGAATGCAAAGGCATCCACCGTTTCCAAGTGTTAAAAGCATACTGTCGATGCTGACGTCGAAAGCGTAGGATGCAAAATCGAGAACCCTGGACTCTGGTGTGTATCCAACTGCCTTTGCTCGGGGAATAGCACTGCTCGTGTAGGTCTCGTGGGAGATCTTCACCCCCTTCGGAGTGCCCGTGCTGCCAGAGGTGAAGATGATGTACATAAGGGCGGAGGATGGTACAGCGGGTAAGTCGGAGATTGATGGGGTGTTTGCTGGATTTGTGAAAGCATCTTCTTCAACCACGAAATGGTTTCCAGTTGGCATAATGGTCAGTGACAGCTCATACTGCTTGCGGGACGAAACCATCGACTTTGCGCCGACCTGCACCGCCATGTTCTGAAGACGGGCAAGCGGAAGAGTTGGATCCATGAGTGCAAGGGTTGCGCCTGCTTTCATCACTCCGAGTACAGCGACAATCGTCCACCTGGACTTCTCAAAGCACACGGGGAGGACATCGTGCAGCTCGACGCCCATTTCTTTGAGCGAGCACGCCACGGAAGTGGACCATTGATCAATTTGGCCATAGGTCAGGCTACCATCCCAGGAATCAATGGCAATTTTGTCTGGGTATTCGCGGGCTCTTTCGGCAACCATGTCTTGCATGCAAAAGTTGTATGTGGGAGGTAATTCGTGGTTCCATCCCCATATATCGTTCAGGTCACATGCAGTCGGGCGAAGGCACTGTTCAATGGTCGCTTCGGGATTTGTGAGGCATACTCTGACGGTGTCGGCAAGTGCCTCGACATGGTGATTCACTGTATACGGCAACATGTTCTCGGTGTGCCACAATGGGCGGATCTCGAGGTGGGCATTATTGAAGCGCACTTCGAGGTGAAGCATACCCTTTTCAATTACGGTTAGTTATCACTAGGTGGCTATCGGTTTAACTGTGCACTTACTTCATCTTTGGCTTCTTCAGATGTTCGCGAAAGAGAGCTGGTGCTCAAAATGAGGGATGCGGGACTCGACGCCCCCGCGGGGATACTCCGAGAGATCGCTGTCGCAACTTCTCCCACATTACTTTGTAATCCTTTCATTACTTCATTCATCAATAGTTTGTTCACTGATTCTGGCTCAGTGCCATTTGCGAAATCTTTGTAGGACCAGTCGTATGATATTTGACTGTCTTCCCGGCTGCGCAACAAGACCATAAGCCATGACAACAGCACAATCTCTTCCTTCATGCCGGTCGGAGTGGTGAACTGTTCAGAGGCAAGATGCGCGATTTGGATTGAGCTGAAGTCGCCATTCGTGTCTGTTGGCGCTTTCTCAATTCCATTTGGCGCATTGTGAATATAAGCATCTTCGAGAGGGATGAAGCCCATTATGACGGCAGACCAGCGCAGCTGGTCTTATTAGCCTCGAATTGATGTGAGGAAGGAATTGGAGCTTGACTTTCAAATCCGGAGCCTTTGCGCGGGTCGATTTGACGGAAGTGTGTCACTATATACCCAACTAGCCACGGTTCTGCTACATCATGCTCCACCTCAAGGCTTCAAAGCTCCGAAGTATCCTGACTGTATGTACCCTGCAGGTATTTTGCATATCATCACCGAGATCGGCTATTGCGGGGTGGATTATTCGATATACAGCCCCCCGTTCTGGAAGGCAAAATGATACCAAGCCAGAGTATGTGCTCATTTCATCTTTCCTAGGCGATTCGGACCCGTATGTGTATGTGATTTCAGACTTCAAACCTACATACCATACTGTATAATACAAAAGGTATCCACAGGCTCCACATGGAAGAAACAGAAGGAAAAATTAGAAATAAGGGAAAATAAAAGGAATGCTACTCTAAGACTATTTTCAGTTAGGCTATTGCTCATCATTAAGACAGAAATGCAAAGAACCTATGTTGTAGGCTGTGAGAAAAGCAACGTGAACATGATCGACCTATCCTGAAACACATCAAGGCTTACTCCAAACTGAAAAGGAATTGTTTCCCGAGGTTTCCGAGGCCAACTGCTCAGGGGACCCATGATTGTGCGCTTCAATCGGAAAAGCCCAATGCACGATGGTGAGGAACGAGGGGCCTTGTGATATTTTGTCATTCCGAGACCCACCTTCAAGATCGCATGCACACGCATGTGTGTCGTGTACTCCGTACACTTTTCGCAATATGTACCAATACAGAAAGCTCCGAATACACCCATCCGATAATTTTAAATAATAATATTCGCTTGGGCCCTGGCGCAACGAGCGTGTAACCATAAAAACACTTCCAAAAAGGCCTCACTTTTTTGCGCACGTTCCTTACTTGATTTCTTGGCTCGCTTGCAGAAAGCTTTATATGGATTCTTCCAAACGCCACAAAATATCAACCCACTCATTTGTAATATTGCTTTTTTGGTCTGATAAATGTTGCAATGTTGCAGCAATATTTTGGTCTTGGTTTTGCACAATGCCCAGATATAAGGATCTCTTCAGGCAGGGATCTTCCAATATGAAGCCGGGTAAGGCTGACTATTAAGTTGACCAAGGATTCCCTAGGATCTTAGAAAAGTCTTGTATTGAGATGCAGGTGTTGGCGAATTTACTCCTGCATGTTGAGTAGAGTTTTCAAAGAGGGGCAATCTAATCAGATTCTTCTGTTTCCAGCCAATCAATCTAATCAGATCCGTTGATCTTACCTATACCGGCTAGTGCCGACTAGCCTGCAGGTGTACCACAGCTTTACTCTCAGCGGCGGAGTTTTATTGGCTTATCTTTATTTCCGACTGAGCTTAGTGTAATTACTGGCTGTACTAGGCGAGACACGACTCCCATTGTTGTATTTACTGTTAAGACAAAATACATACCGAAATATTCAATACATACCCGTATACATGTACACGTAAACATCCTTGTTTTATGATACACTGTAATACCTAAACGGGTATACTGAAATACTTGGTTCAAGACATCCATATAATTTTCTCAAAAAGTCTGTCTTGCCCCTCCATACCTCAGACCCTAGCGCAAAAGGATTCCATGGATGTGAGACTTGTTACCTAATATTTCGGCTTGACGCGGTATAATCAGATTGATAAGATGCCCTGAAACAGTTCACCCAGTGGATCGAGTGACTCGGTTCAAACCAACCGACATGAATTGTCCACATTCCGTCATGGCAGAAAGACACAAAGCCCGATTTCGGCAATTTATTAGATTAAAGAAAAGTCCCTATCCCGGACGCCGTCTCTAGCTCCTAGAAAGTTTTCCCCCTTCAATTGAACACCTACACAAACTACCCCTCCACACACACCACTCACACACATCCCCTCACATTCATCAACATGTCCAAGTTCTGGCCTAAGGGAGGCCTTCCCGGTATTCTGCACCACTACGTACGTTTCCCGCACAAGCTATAAATAATAACCCTCGAATCCCAACTAACAATTAAATCAAACATACAGACCGAAACCCTCGTCGCATTCGAATATGCCTCCACCACCGTCCGCCAACCACACAGTCTCCTCTTCGTCGGCGGACTAGGCGACGGCCTCGCAACAACCTCCTACATGGCCGATCTCGCGCGCGCCCTACAGCAATCAGAATGGTCCCTCTTCACACTAAACCTCACATCCTCCTACCAATCCTGGGGTCTCGGCCATCTGGACCGCGACACGAACGAGATCGCCCAATGTCTGGAGTACATCAAGAGCTACAAAGCGGATAAATTCGGCGGCGGCAAGATCGCCCTGATGGGCCATTCCACGGGTAGTCAGTGCGTCCTGCACTACCTATCCCAGTCGAACCCGCACACAAAGCTGCCGGCCTTCGACGCCGATATCGAACACATCACGCGGCCCGTGCTCGACGGCGCCATTATGCAAGCGCCTGTTTCGGATCGCGAGGCGATTTTCTGCGTCTTGAAGTGGGGGATTGGTGATACGACGCCTGAGAAGGCGAGGGCTATTTATGATGAGATGGAGGCGTTGGCGAAGGAGGCGGTTGCTGAGGGGAAACCTCATGATACTATGTTGCCTCTTTCGTTGACTTCCATGATTTATCCGGCTAATACGCCGATTAGTTGTCGGAGGTTTTTGAGTCTTGTTAGTCCTGAGAGTCCGCAGGCGCCTCAGGAGGATGATTTGTTCAGCTCGGATTTGAGTGATGATCACTTTGGGACTACCTTCGGTAGGATTCAGCAGCAGGGATTGTTGAATCATAAGCTCATGGTGTTGATCTCTGGGAAGGATCAGTCGATTCCGGATTATGTTGATAAGGACAAGATGCTGGCGAGGTGGCAGAAGGCTACTGATCATGATGGGAAATATCAGATCTGGGATCAGGAGCACACTGGTGTTATTCCTAATGCTTCTCATGCTTTGAGTAATGATGACCAGGCTGAGCCGCGGGAGTTCCTTGTTGAGAGGGTCTTGGGATACCTCAAGACGGCTGTTGAGAGGGAATGAATGAATGGCAATGAAAATGTATGATACTAGATTAAATGAAGGAATTATATACCATTTAACATGCTTTTCAAACACGTGCAACATATGAGGTGGATAAATTATTAATAGTAAATCTTCGAAGTCGACTATAACCAGTCTCAATTGTGCAGGAGTACGTCGGCAGTCTTCTATACATCGTGGCGTAAAGGAGCCCAAGGGTTTGTTTGGGAGTATGAAGAATATGACGTCTGTACAAACCAAAGCTACATGTAACGAGGGAAAACTCTACGTCTATTTTGAGCCGTCTACAAGACCATAAAAGGCAAGCATAGCGAGTGGTGTATCTATTGAATTTGAACAAAAATAGTACATGCATGGAAGATGAAAATCCAAGTCAAGCGTGTTGATAACAAAAAGAAAAAAAAAAAGAAAAGATCGAAAGTAAGATGAGACGCTCAAATGCACCGAGTGGTATCTAGTCGTCAATGGTAGAAATGATAAGAGAGAGTCCAGAGAGGAAGGATGGGACAGAGAAGAAGAGAAAAGACCCGGAAAGGGGATGTGAGGGAGTGGTAGGTAGAGTAGATTTAGGTAAATGGAACAACAAGGGAATAAGGAGAGCCTAGATCAAGGCAAGGTGAATGTATAAGGAGTGGGAAGGGAAGTTTTGTGTTTAGAACATGCCTCCATCGACGGGGATAGCGGGAGGCGGGTATTGAGGCACAGCTGGCGGAGTGCCCGTCACGGATGCCTGGCGCGCCCGCGCGTTCAGGTTAACACCCTCGCTCGAGGTCTTGCGGAGACGGTTGCGGGAGCGCGGGCGTTTTTCTTCATCCGGGAAGACACTGTGCTCGTCCGCGGCGCTCGGGACGGGGGAAGCGACCCGTGAAAGGTCGGTCTTGTCGCCCTTGTCGCTCTTGAACGCACCCAAGATGGTTTGAGTGGCGGTTCCCCGGCGACGGCGGGGGTTCATAGGTGGCACTGGAGGTGCGCTGCTGGGGGAAGGCAGCCCAGATCCGGGTGGGAGACCGACCAGAGGCACATTTGATGTAGATGAGACAAAGGTAGGCTCGGAGATCTGCTTCTTGTTCACAGGGCGCTTCAGGAGGGAGCCGTGTCCCAAGCCACGTTGGGGAATCTGCGAGTTGCTAGATGAAGAAGCCAGGGATGTAGACGAGCTGTCTGTGGGCATTTCATTCAGCGGAGGAGTGGCATTGGCCGAGTAGGCCGGGGCGGCAGGTGGGGGCCGGGGCGAAGCACCGATGATCGAGGATGTGTTGGACTGCGAGAACTGGAATGGCCGTTCATATTGGAAGCTTGGTGTACCAGATCGGCTGGTACTGCGGTGTCTACCCGAGGCGGCGGAGGGGGTGCGGTCGAAGTTCATAGAGTCAGACATTTCTGTGGATGGGCGACTCGACGTAGGGCGGGAAGCAGGCACGGGAGGCTCGTAGCCCTCGGGAACAACAAAGTTGTCATGTGCAATGATTGAACCCTCGTCCACAGTTTCAAGGTCGTCCCGTTCGCGAAGTCTGGTTCGACTCTTGGACCGGCCCGATGCATCCGAGCCTGCACGATCTCTCTGGTCTCGGAAAGGCGAGGGGCCACGGCTGCGGCTGGACTCGCGCGAATCTTCGTAGCTGTTGTCGCGGCTGAGAGATGGCATACGCGACCTGAGCGAACGCTCCGATCCAATATGGGGAGAGCTGGAGTTGGAGTGGCGGCCGAAGTTGAAAGAGGGCCGCTCCTCTTCACGCCAGGAGTCATCCGAAGAGAGAGCAGGTGTGGACGAATTACCAGCGGCATATCCGAACACTTTCTTTTGATCCAGCTTTGCGCTAGCCTGCTTATTAGACTTTTGCTTCAACATGGCAAATGCGTTACCAGTCCGGGACAAATCTGGAGTTGACCGTCCCGGGGTGGGGCTGCTGGATCGGCTGTCGCTTTCAGCAACACTTCGGAGCTTCTCCTGCACCTTTCTACGCCTCTCCGCCAGCTCCATAGCGAATTCCTCTCGCTCCCTCTGGGTCTCAGTGCTCCCGTGACGGCGATGATGAAGTTCCAATTCCTCCCTCCAGGACGGGCCAGTCGATACAGAAGCTGTGTCGGGGATAGTTCCAGGTGCGGATGACTCTTCGCTGTTTCGAGAACCCGTGCCCTCTGCGGAATGTCCAGAAGGAGACTGCGAGCTCGAGGTTCCTGGGCGGGTTGTTGACGATGGCCGACTCTCTTCGCGGGGTTCTGCTATCATGGGAACAGCAGTCGGTGGCTGGGCAGTCGATTTCTGGGTCTCGGTCTTAGGGGGCTCTCTATCATTCTGCTGCTGCGGGAGACGAGGCGAAGGAGGAGGGAAGATGGAGGATTTGTCACTTTCCTGGCGCAGGTGAGATCTAATCAACCCCCCCACTCCAGTAAAGCCTTGATCTGGCTGCAGGGTTGGCGAGTCAGGTCTCTTGGGTGTGTTATCGCTGGTGCCGGGAGAAGCAGTTGGGAAGTCAAGGTCGTTCTCGGCGATGGGTCTAAGATCACCTAGATCGGAGTATCTCACTTCGGGAAGCGTTTCGAGGTGATCCTTCGTGGGAGTCGATGGCTTGCTAGATGCTATGCTGGAGCTCTGAAGCGGCGGACCGTACTCGGTGGTCAATGAAGTGGCAGATGGGAGTTCGTGCGAAGAAGGGTTTTCCCCTTCATCGCCAGACTCGCTGGCAGATGAGTTGGCATAGAAAGTCCTCACTCCAGGCCTGAAGGGAGAAGCCTCAACGCTAGACACACCGGATTGATCAATGCCGCGGTGCGCATCACTACTATAGTGAGATGAGGCGGACTCTGCCCGGGAACGATAGCTGGACTTGGATAGTCCACGAGCACGGACCACGGGTTCCGCGGGTAGAGGTCGTCGCGGGGGTGATGCGCGACGCGGGGGTGGGGTCTCTCGTCCTTGGTGCATTTGGAGTTGGCGGCGGGAGAATGCCTGCTCGTCGAAACCAGTGGAAGGTCGGTTGAATAAGCCCATGGCGGTAGCCTTTCCATGATCTTCTGGGTGGATGGATGCAGCCAACAGCGAGGGAACCTCGTCGTTCTCGCTTGTGGGCGGGCTCAAGGGAGGAGCCCCAAATGTTGCTGCTGTTGGCGAGAGACGGTCTCTGACTGCGGGTTCTCCGGACATGCGGGGCTTCGGTGATGTTGCGGATGAAGGAGGGCTAGTCGGCCGTGAGGTAGAAGCCGGCTCGACAATTGCAAGCTTTTGCAGGCGATCCCGTAGGTTGGTGGCACTTCTGGAGTAGTTGCGATTCAGAGAGGGAAGATCTGGAGTTCCGGCGCGCTGGCGACTCAGACTCTCCAGACGGTTCAAGGTCGAGCTCTGCTGGCTCTGAGCAGCCTGGGTCAATCCTTGTCCGTAGAGACGACGGGTGCGAATCGAACCACTGCGCGGGGCAGACATGGGGGCAGGACCAGGCCGAGGGGCCTCAGGAAGGGTTTCCGGGAACGGATAACCAGTCACTGGAGATTGGGATGTGGCCATCGGTGACTCATCAGCCGAGGTTGCTCCAGTTGATGTTGGAACTGTTGAGAGAGGACCAGATGCGGTGGAGGAGTATGTGGCTCGGCTGTTAGATGACGCAGTTGAGGCGGCATATCCAGATTCCCGGGCGGCCTCCACCGTTCTCTCTTCCTTCTCCTTGAGGCGCAACCGCTGGAACGCGGATAAGTTCATGTCGTGGTCATAGACCGGCTTGCCCATTCCCCGGCGAGCAGCCTCTGGCGCATCGGGGGTTGTTGCTCCTGGCGATCTGACCGGGATCTTGTAAATCTTTTGGCGACCTCCGAACAGATTATTGCCCTCGGCGCGACGGGCTCTGCTCATCATACTGCCGGCCTGGGATCGGTCATCGTCTGTACCATAGCCATCCCCACCGGAAGCGAAAGAACCACGGTCCATTGCAAGGGATGGTCGGCTACCATCATTGGAACAAACTTCGTCGATGTCTGCCAGCATGGCAGGGCTGTGGCCGAACAAATTGAGTCGGGAAGCGCGCTTGGGAAACAAAACGCTATCATCACTAGCCTTGCCCAGCATTGAAAGTGGGTCGTCCTGTTCCTTCAGCATGCTAAATCGAGCGGACAATTTAGGCATCAGGAGACTGGTGCGGAAATTGTCTGTCGGGGGCAGTGCGGCTGATAAATCGAAATCTGGTGTGGGTTCCGCTACGACCTTCTTCTTTGATGATTTCAGGCTGAATCCTGGTGATGTCGCTTCTTGGTCCTCCGCGGGCTCCTTCGCCTTCTTGTGTTTGCGGAATCGATTCATCATGGGTGGTAGGGTCGAGGCGCTCAGGGGCCACCTCGTAATAGGCAAGGAATTAATGCGATTCGGTAATATCTAAGTCTGGGTGGAACGAATGTCGATATCGATAAATCCAGGGAGTGTGTAGTAGTTGGTTCAGGGTTGATCAGTGTCTCGGTTTGGCTCAATGCCTTCCAAAGTGACGCAATGGATGTCCTTATCCAGAGAATGAAATGAGCGGCATGACCTTCAAGTGCGACAAGTGCAGATTTGAGGGTCAGGGAGAGAAAATGTCTCCTGGAGAGAAGAGGCGCAAGGAATGCCAAGTTCAAGTCGTGTACCGTGAATGGTCCGGATCCAAGACCAATCAAAGTAATTAGCGGGGATTGACAGATCACAGCATGAGAGAAATAGGAAGCAATAGGCTGCACAGTCGGAATCGATCCAAAAGAAAAGAGTGACTGGGGAAATTGACGCGAAGAATGCAAGAGGGGAGATTTGGAATGGATCCAGAACTGTACCTTCTCCAGGGCTCTTCCATATTTACCCAGGGAAAAGAAAAAAAAATTAAAAGGGATCTAGATGATCGGCTCAAATTGGGTGTCCACCGAGTCGATCAATATTAACTGTTTAATGATCTTATTCTTCTTATTCTTCTTGTATTTCTACATTTTCTATATTTCTATATTATCTTTACTGTTTAATTATCTTGTACATACGTACAATCTATATGGCTGTTTATTTACTGTTTCAGCTTTGATGTACACTGCACTGTCCATGAGGCCCCCAAGGGGCTTCCCGAAGCTGCATCCATGGTCCGATGCAGGTACGGTACGGTAAAGCTACTTGGGTAAATAGTCCGGATCCCACTAGATAGCAAGTAGTGATCTCATAAACTTACTGTAATGTAATTCACCCCCCCTTGCGTATAATAAAATAAAATAAAATGTTAAGGATCACATCCACCCCCCTCTCGTCCTTCTCTTCTCTCTACCGGAATGTGGAACCTGGGGCTGAACGCCACTCTAACTGCGGGATAGGTTGGATATGTCGAGGTGGCCAATTCCTTCGAGACATGCAATTTGGTGTGTTCCTTATGTTGTATATGCTGTGTTGTTTTCCTATGAAACCGGGGACTCCGTAATGAAGCGAAGGGAAAATAAAAATAAAAACTAGTTATTGGCTAGAGAGTCCCAGGGGCCTGGACACGGGAACACCAAGATCGTCGCCCCATTACTTCATTCTACAGTTCGGGGCAAGATTTCGATGTGGAAGGTGCTCACGGTAGTTCATCCAATCTCTCATATCAGAATCGAGCAGTAGACTCAAGTCACACACACCATATCAGTCATTCAACTCCTTGCTTTGTAGGAAGCCGGCAGCAAGGGAAATTCATTGGTTGTAACCCTCCACGTACATATGTTGTAGTAGGCTAATCAGACATGCGATACACCTTAGCACTACAATAACAATATGCAATTAAAACTTAGAATACGGGTGGGAGATTCATCGCGATCATAATCTGCAATATGTCCATAGGGCAATGTATTGAATAATAAAAAATAAAACATAAAACATAAAACATAAAAAATAAAAAGAAATACGGCTTGGTTTGAGAAATGAACCATGGCGTGTATATTGTAGGACAACTCAGCCACAATATAGGAAGCGTCATGCAATATTAACATAATAAGCCAAGACCTGAATTGAATGTTCCGACTGTGCAGTGCAGGGTGCAGGACAATGGCTCTTGCATCTGATGAGGCTTGGACTTTCCGACTTCCTATTTTGTATTTTGTAGGTACTTTGTCTTGGTGGATCCCCCAAGGTCGAACACAAGCTGAACCATGGTATCTGCTCCGATAGAGTCCCAGTTTCTCTCCACTTGAGCAATTTCTAAGAGACAAGGTCTGTTCACATCGAACTTCTTCGATCTGTGTGGTGGAACCAAAACAAATGATTATTGATGGAGAACTACCTAGGTAAACAGCCCCAAAGCCTAGAACGGTAAAAAAAAAAGGAGCAAATTTCTTTAGCGCGCCCTCTAAGATACGTTTTGGCCGGTAGGCTTGACAGCCGTTTGGGAAGGCCCCGCCTACAAGCTTTTCAAACTTCCGAAGTTGACTAGAAACAGTTAGACAGCATTATACTCCGTAAATTAGCCCTAAAGAGAGTCCAGAAAAAGAAATGGTATGCCCCTGACTAGTCCCAATCTGGATAAACTAATTTAACGCTTCGGGTTCGTTTTCGTTACGGAGTGCTCCGTACACATTTGAAGACACATTGTTTTAAATGCCTCCAGGTTTTAGATAGGGATCATAAATAATTCCGTATAAGATTGAAAATACTTTGATTGGCTCGATGTCATCATTATAAATCCATGGGCAATACGGAGTAGATGGAGCATCGAGAGACATCAACGTACCGGAAAGCATCCGCCAACCGGGTTTCAACCTAGCCCTCCGCGGGGCCAATCCTCGTGGGCAAAAGGTTCGGTTTCATTTCATTCGTTTTTTTGAAAAAAAAAAACGAAAAATCAAAATCAAAATCTCTGACATTGGACCTGTCAATTGGCTTCAAAACTAAAACTTTTAAAATATAAAATAACATACACACTACTCCGTACACTACCGAATACATAGTCTACCAGTAGTATATTATCACCTTGCATTGATCTATACTTCCAGAATGCATAGAAGCCAACGAGAATCTGATATCCGATATCCGATATTTCCAAGGTTATCAGTTCGGAATCTAGGAACCGATCGCGAATATCAATATCCGGAGTAATAGCCGGAGATCCAGGGGCTTCCACCAATATGAATATGGTACACCACACCGGTGGAAACTCAACAAAAAAAAAGAACGCACATTATAATTGGAGCCCCCTCATCCATCCCCTCCCCCTCCCCTGTAGTGATGAGGGGTTCCCGAGACCGGGAGGCAGAGCCCCCGGTCCCTCGACGGGGTTCATGGAGGAATACGGAGGAGAATTTGCAAGGTAGTATAGTATGTACATGTAGTCGTATGACCAAGACATAACTATTCACTCATTGCCTACTGCAGGGTGATTCTTTGGTCTCAGGTATCGGGGCCACTGTATTCCATACAGTGCACGCACATCATTTTATCCACAGGGTAGGTTTGTGCCTAATTGTGGGTTTGGAACGAGGTGCTGTTTTCCTCGGAGGGTTAGAGGGTCAAACTTCGGAGGACATACAGATTACTTTGTGGATTCGGCAGTTGGATTTGGTGCCCGTCGGATTTAATCAAAGAAAAGTTTCTTAGTGCGAGAATGTTAGGTTTTAATTTACTTCAGACGGGGCGTTGGGTTCTAGAACACAGATCAGGAACTGGGTTTATTGGTCTCAAAAGTTAACTTACATATCCTCGTGGACAATATCAGCACGAAATTACATGCAATTTTAATTGTGTTGGAGTTTCATTGGACCTGGCGCCTATGTTGTAGGAGATATATTGTCGTCTATCGCTGAAATATACATCATTGTCCAACCCTCGAAAGCTATCTACAAACGAAGCTATAATCACTTATAAGATAGACCGAAAAGTTGAGAATAGGATACTATAGTTTGATCGGATAGAATCATGCAAGATGTACCATTGACAAAAATAAACGAAAAGCTGCACGCTCGCTCAACTCTCCATCAAACAGGGACCACCATTGCCCATCCCACATTACCACACCAAGTCCAGATGATTCACGAGAGGGGAGCAGGACAGGAAAAAGAGAAGAGAAAAGGGAGAAGAATATAGAAGACAGGGGAGAAAGGAGGCTCCTTTTCATTCATACATGATCCCACCCAATCTAGAAGGGGCAAGCCAAAAAAAAAACACACACAAAAGAAAGGGTCGTCTGCTCATAGCGCAATAACTACAACAAAAAAGGATGAATGCTCAAACCGGAATCCATTCATCCAGTTACTTACTAGCTTCCCAGCCCACCCAGCTGCGGGGCATCACTCGCCAGACCTTGCATTCACCACTACGGAGGTCGTTCAGCTTGAAGCTCTCCATTTTGACCTTCTTGCTCTCACGGCCTTGCTCCCAAGCTCGGATCTTCTTCTTCGTGCCATCCCAATCAACCACGATGCCGACGTGGTCGGGCTTCCCAACCTCGGCGCTGTACTTCTGGTGCATGGTGCCACGGTGGCCCTGGAATCGGGCATTGCGGAAGCTGACGATATCACCGGCGCGGATTTCGTCATTCTGAGACACAGAGGCATTGGCGAGGTTGGAATAAACCGAGGCACCGTACCCGCGAGTACCCACGGGAAGTAGCGCGTCGGAAAGAGGATTTAGTAGGTGCTGGACCAGCCCGAAAGGAGTGCCGTCCCCAACAGTAGAGTTTTGGACCGAGTTGACGGCTTCCGAGATTCGGGTTCCAAGCTGAATATGAGCCTGCTCAAGCTGGTCCTGACGAAGCGGAAGCGGCGGGGGTTCATGGCGCTGCTCGAAGGAAGCATCCGCGGGGTTCTTGGGATCGAACTGGACATTCAAGATTGTCTGCGAGTAATCGATGAACAGGATATAGACGTCCTTCGAGACCGTTGTTTTGCCACTGCGGTTCGTGGATGCAGTTTCCTCGACCTCGAAAAGCAGATCATTGCGATTCTGGAAAGCTGGAGGCGGGGTGTTGGGTTTAGTCCACCAGAGGGTATACGTAGCGAAATCAACATCGGTGGCGATGTAGCCTTGGTCAATAGATGGGCGAGAAACATCCATGGACCGACGAAGGTTAGGCTGATTTCTGAGGAGGTCCATAGATGCACGCTGGGTTCGAGCTGCGGACGGGGATGGCAAACTCGAAGACTGGCTTTGAGGAGGCATAGGCGCCAGTGAAAGACGCTTCTCATTCAAGGCAGAGGGTCTTTCTTTTACCGGGCTCTGCACAGGGGGTGCATCATACAGATCGTCATATTCATCGGCCGGTTGCTGTGGTGGGAAAGGAGGAGGAGCCTCTGGGCGACCGAGCGGGAGGGGCGGAGATGTGGGGAGACCATGCCGGGGAGCGGCGTAGTTGAAAGGATCATACTCAACATCATCATCATCATCATCGCTCACCTGCTCTCTGTTCGGCGGAGGCGGCGGTGGTCCTCTGGGTGTGTCGATAGACGCACGGGCATTCCGGGGTGGCTGGCTTGGGGGAGGAGGCGGAACTGCTCTGGGAGCCGTGGGCGGAGGTGGGGGATGACGGGATTCCTGGGGGCTGCGCGGGGACTGAATAGAGTGGTCGTCGGTGATAATACCCTCGTCAAAGCTGGAGTCACGCTCGTGAGCTCTCAGAGCATCCTTGTGTTTCACTCCCGATGCGATATCAGTGTCGTAGTCTCCATCATATTCAGTCACCTCTCCTTCCGCTTCTTCTCCAGCCTGTCGAGGAGCGGCTAATGCACTCGTGCGACTATCAGCGGTAGATCGGCGACGAAGCTGATCGGGAGGTGGGGGAGGGGGACCGCGGCCTTGTGACGATGGTGGCATAGGCGGATTGACCGGAATAGGGGGTGGTAGACGACTAGCTCTCTTTTCAGCCGCAGGGGTCGAAGCCGTAGAGGACACAGGGTCATATGTTGAGGAACGGCGAGAATCAATCTGATCAGGTATCGCAGGCGCAGGCACGGCAGGGGGAGCAGCCGAGGTATTCAGCGACAGATTCGATGTGTGGACTGACAATTCATCATCAGACTCTTCACCCTTGTCGGCAGTTGTGGGCCGTGGTGGAGGAGGAGCTGATCGGCCTGTATATCATGGTTAATGTCCACGTCAAACAATTTGTTTCAGGATCTGGGTACTTACCGACAGGAACTGGCGGAGGGGAAGCTGGTGGCTCACCTGGGACAGTCGGGACAGGTCTTGACTCTCGAGGAGGTGGAGGAGGTGCGGAGCGATCTGCGACCATTAGAAATTGAAACCTTGCATTACACCGCCGGACAATATCTTACCTTGAGATGGGGGAGCCGGGGCCGGACGATCAATAGAGGTACGAGGCAGTGCACCTTCGTGGACGACCTCCTCGACGTCTGGCACGTCGCGTGCAGAGTGTTGTTCCGTGAGAGGAGTTGCCGAAGGCTCCTCCTCTTCCTTCTCTACTTCAATAGAAGAAGGTGCCGGCTTGCTAGCCACGTTCATTCCAGGCAAGGGAATCATGGGAACTGGGGGCGCATTGGCAGGGGAAGTGGGCTCAGGCTCGAGCTCTCCAAGCCTCTTCTCTGACTCGCCGGGGGTCTTGGCCTTGCGAGCACCACCGGCACTAGACATGCCTGGCATACCTCCAGCAGGCGGGCCGAAGAGACCCATCATACCCATTCCACCGCTCATCTTAGCCATTCGCTCACGCAGTTCCATTCTGCGCTTGGTTTCAGGATCCATTTCCTCCTCTTCCTCTGCGTCACCCTCGTCTTCAACATCCGCCTCGGCAGTTTGCTCGACTGCACGAGTCGACGGTTGGCGCTGGGAGACCGGACGAGGCTGAGGCTGATCTTCCTCATCATCCTTACTAGCGGACGTCTCGCCAGCATCCTCGGAATCTGCAGCAGCAGAGTCGTCGGCATCATTGGCGTCACTCGCGATTTCTTGGGTGGGCGAGAATGGAACGGGGGGTTGTGGAGGAGGGGGCGCAGCCCTCAAGGTATCAACACTAGGATCCCGAGTAGCCGAGGATTCCTCGACAGAGGGAGCTTCCTGTTCCTCACCAGGCACGGGAGCCACAGGTTCATCCGTCGACTTCTTAGGAGGGGGGCGGGAGGGCTTTTCTTTCTTCTGGGCTGCCTCTGCATGACGCTGAGCTTGCTCTAATTGTTGCTTCTGGAGCAAAGCAATTCGTTCTTTTAGACTAGTTGGCTTGGGCTGGTCCTCTGCGCCCTCTTCGCCGCCTTCAATGGGAGCAGGCCGGCTTTCAGAAACCGGAGGCTCCCGGGCAATTTGTTCTTTCACATCGGGATCCTCCTCTCTTTTGTAGACCTTGGGTGCGGGTTCTCTTGGTGGAGGCTTGTAGGCGTCCCGGCTAGGAGGCGGAGCGACGAAAGGCTTCTTGATGAAAGATGGCTGGGAACCACCCGGTTTGAATGGCGTGACTGGTGCTGCAGCAGGTTTGTTGAATGCAGCAATACGATCCCTGAATGACGACCCCGATGGCTTTTCCGCCACAGCTGGAGGCGCAGGTTTTGAGGGTGCTTTGACTACGGGTTCAGTTGCGGCCGCGGGAGGGGCCGGAGCAGGCGCCTTTGCCGGCTGCGGAGGCGAGGATGCAACTTCTGCTATAGGGGCACTCGCACGTAGAGGAGACTGGGGAAGAGGTGCCTGCGGGGATGCAATCTCATAATCTTCCTCTGTGGGCTGCACCTCTGGCTCGGGCTCGGGCTCAGCTTGCTTGCTCTCGACCACGGGGGACTCTGCTGGCACCGGCTCGGGCTCCTTTTTCGGTCTGGGCCGAGATGGCCTCGGAGGGGCCGGAGGCTCGTATTTCTCAACGAAGTTCTTCGGGAATATACCCTCCTGCTTGGCCCCCTGGGCGTCTGAGTATTCGCCGTAGTACCAATCGTCGTCCTCGAGGGCGGTGACGGTCACGATTTGACCGATCGGGAAGTTGAGGTCGTCATCGTGGCCCGAAGCATACTCGAAGACCGAGCGGACCGTAAATGGCGGACCTGACATCTGGAAAGTCGGAACCGATGTTCAGACTTTAGGACAATCGGTGTGGAGTGAGGAATGCTGAACGAGTCTGTGACGCAATGACGCTAGAATATCTGTACAAAGCGAATCGCCAGCTTCAATACGTTTAGCATGTAGCGATATTTAGAGCGAAACGGATCAATTCCTTTGTGGTACGAAGGCGTGTCAGCTTAGATGAAACGGAGGTCAACGAGTGGGTGCCTACGACCAGGAGATGAGGGGGGAGGGGGGTAACTGCGGAAGCACTCACGGCGTGGAGAACCGAACACCCTAGGCAGGGCCAGCAAAGATTCGATGCAAGATGGGGCAAAAAAAGAACACGGTCGGAAAGACAAAAAAAAAAGTAGTAGGGAAAGAGGATGTAGTGAGGTGGTCGTCACTTGGCGGGATGAGGGAAATGGGCTCCACTGGGCGATCGGCGGCTAACACATCAACCAGGGAACACGCACATGAGGGGAAATGTCGTATATCAAATGATTTTATATATGGATTTTAGATCTATGTATGTAGGTATGTCCAACTTGTTTTGAAGAGAGGTATAACTATTAGATAGCTTGGTACATGTATGGTTAGGTAGCTTGGACAGCTATACACGTTACTTATATAGGCGAAGAGACATATTCTATTTATGTAAATTGTACGAAATACCGAGTAACTATATACTACATGTAGCATACAAAATATACAAGCTATGCGATCCCCAAAGTCAAAGATGTAACCTCCTTTTATTATAAAAAGTCCTAAATGCCCAAAGCCTACGTCAGCAGTGAAGTGTCCCATTGGGGGTCAATCCGGGGTTTTTCGCCTCTTCCGCTTTGGAGCCGAGTTCTGCTGGTTTCATTTTATTTTTTTTTCGATTTCGTCTCACTTTACAACTCAACTCATTCTCAATTCAACTTACCTTGGGTGATATTCCAGGGGCCTCAATTATAAATCATGGCACAGCAAGGCCCAAGCCACCCTCTCAAGACCTCTCTTCCCGAGACATATGCCGCCATCAAGGCCCAGCAACCCCCACCTTCGTACCTATACCCTTCACAAGAAGAGCAAGACAGGTTCCTAGAAGGTAGGCCCGGTGCGACCCAACAGCACCTAGAAGTCGCTCTGGAACACGCGCAGCAGATCCAGACCCAAAAAGACGCCGAAGATGTGATCCTAAACCGCATTCTCGAGCTCCTCGAGCTCCCCTCCTCCCCGACAGCGGACCCTGCCACACCATCTCAAGAAGACACCGTAAAATTCAAATACGCACTCGCCCCATTCCGCCCCAGCGACTATGACAATCTGATTCTCGAGCGAAACTTCGAAGATTTGTGCGGGTATGCTCTATGTCCTCGCAAGCATCGCAAGAAAAACGGCCCACAAGGCGGGTTCCAATTTAAATACGGCCCCAAAGGAAGCGGGCCAGGAGGACGCGGCCGCAGCGTGGATATCGTTTCTGAGGACCGCGTCGAAAAGTGGTGCTCAGATGCATGCGCAGAGCGCGCTCTTTGGATCCGCGTGCAGCTGTCCGAGAAGCCTGTGTGGGAACGACGGGCGGGCGATACGCGGGGCACGACCATTTTACTACTGGAAGAAGCCCGCGCCAAACGGCTGAAGGCACCAGCGGCTACTAGCAGTGTATCTTCCGTTGTGAATGATTTGCAGAGCATGGGACTTGGGAATCGCGATCGGTCCCGGGAGCTTGCGTTGGAACGCGGCGATACCAGTTTGATTCGTCCGGATGGACGTGTCAACGTCGATATCAGAGAGAATCAACGTGGTTCGCAGCAGGTTGCTGAAGCTCCACAAATGCGTCCGGAGGATGCAAATGGCGGTTCCATTGAAGGATACGTGCCCAGGGAGCGACGAGACGTGGACCAGGATGGAGACATAGATCTGCTCGATCAGATCTGATATAGCAGGGGTGCCATGGGATTTCCAACGGGCTTTTCGGCGTTCTACTTTTTAATACCCGATCAATGGTGACATTGACACACGAGTAATGAACAATCTACGCAGAGACCATATGTATGGCTAGAGGCTGGTCAGCAGGACTTATACATGGATACATGGATATGCATATAGGTATAAATCCAGACGTGACTCAGACCACCCAAGGTCTCGAGTCTCTTAAACCGAGGTTACCCCCAGTCCAAGAACTCCTACGTAGTCCAACCCAGAGATTTACCTCTTGGGTGGACACGAGAGGGAAAAAAAATTGGCAATCAAGCGTCATCTCCTTTCGGAGAATCAGCGACACCTTTCTCAAAGAGAATCATGTTTATTCATTCCTCATCCAGGAATAGCCTTCCACACTAGCTAAACCATGCTAGCCGGGCGAAAAGCCAGCCAGAACAGACATTTGGGTACCGCCAAGGGTCGACCGAAGGCCAGGTATGAACTTTTGTTTTCGTTATTCCGGGCGCTGGATTTAGCGGGGACCGAAACGACGGGGGCGCTCGGCCTGCTGCTGCTGGCTGACGGCAACAACGTTGACCTTGAGGTTGTCGAACTGTAGAGATATATATTAGGATATATGCCAGATTATTGTAATGTGGAGTGAAAACTTACGCCAAGGGACTTGAGAAGGTCCTTGGTGTCGGCGTCAACGTCGAGCTGACCGGACTCGGTCTGGGAGACGTCGAGAGCGGAGACCTCAGGAACGTACTGATCCTTGCGCTCACGCTCCTCCTCCTGAAGCTTGAAGGAGATACCGCGGACGGGACCACGCTGGATGCGCTTCATCAGGTGGGTAGTGTAACCAGCGATCTAGAAAAAATTGCGAATCAGAATTGGAGTTCTGGAGTTGTTGATTCCAATGTGTCGAATCTCACCTTGTTGCGAAGACGCTTGGAGGCAATGATGGCGATCTCATCACATATACGCTTGTTGGTCTCGAAGTCGAGGGTCAACTTGGGGTAGTAACGCTCGATGATGACCTTAGCGGAGCGCTTGACTGTCTTGGTACGGACGCGACCCATTTTGGCGGTTGTTGGCTGGCGGAATGAATGTTCGAAAGATCGAGAGTAGTCGTGCCGATTTGGATGAGTTTGAGAGCCGGCGTTCGCTTAGTCCTGTGCGGGTCCTTGCCCTAGGCCCTAATCAAAAGTCACGTGGTCATATCATCGTGTTGGCTTATATAATCATTCACATGGATCGCGCTTGCTCTTTTAGGAAGGTAGCAAACATATCAAAATGTACATCCCTAAGTGTACCATTCTCGAACTTATGTGTTTCGTTATTCTCCCTTCAGTGAAGAATGGGGCTTTGCAATGATCGCTGTGAAAATAACTTGATATTGATGCATCGATTTATGACATAGTCAGAAAAGAAAAATGAAAGTAGCTTTACACAAGCACCAAATCTATCATACATGGTACAATCCCTTGCACATCCACCCATACTTCATTTTCCCCTACGACCTAGAGTTGAGGTTATTGAGAAGGCTGCGTGCGACGTCCTCTGTGCCCCTCGTGGGTTGTCTCCGGGTCCGGTTCTCCCCGGAAGGCTGGAACCGAGGCTGGCCGAATGGCTGTCTGTCCAATCTTGGGACTATCGGGGATGGGGTATTGGCAACATCGGAGATGGTCAAGGTGCTCGGCTTGTGGTAGTCTTCGATTCCATAAGGAGCCTTGGCGGTTGCACTCGCGCGATAAGATGAAAGGCCAATACGGCCGTCGGAGTCAAGCGAAGCCCGGATGGGAGTGACCCAGTATTTACCTCCACCAGGGATGGATGCATCGAAGAAAGTCAGACCGGGGGGTGTGCCTTGCTCGACAAAGGTCATAGCATTCAAATCTTCGACAGCAATACCACCGATACCTGCCAATGCACGTGCCATGCGTCCCTTAAAGCGGCCCTTGGGGCGCAAGATGCGAGCCTCCACAGGGCGCTGGTGGGCTTGTGGGCCAAACTGAGCATGGTTGTGAATCAGGGCGTGGGATCGCGTGTAGGACAGACCGCCAGACGGGTGTGTCTTGGGGGGTCCTGAGACGGCGTATTCGAATGAGGACAACTTGCTTCCAGGGGCTTGATAGTATTTGCGTCCGATACGTTCGCTGGGAACCGCCGGGGGGGAAGCGAGGTCAAGTAGATCAAACACCACAGGACCGAGAGCGAATGGGTCATTGCGCAGAGTCTTAATGTAGGCATTGAACTCCGCATCGGTGACAGTTGCGGGTTGGGTGTCCAAGTCCTCTCCATTATCCTGTGCCAGTTTCCGGATCTCGGCAGACCGCTTAGCGACAAACTGCTCACGAAGCTTCTGCAGGAGCTCAGGCTTATTGCGAGTCACTTGCTTCAGGTATACTGCGAACTCTGCCTCCGTCTGCCCAGCAAGCCAAGGGCCGGTGTGTCTGAATTGTTTGGCACCAGGTTCCTGGAGACCCTGGCTAGTCTCGGTGTTATCGAGATGCGTTTCGAACGGACTTTGGTGCCTTGGCACAACACTTGTAGCGTAATTGACTTTGGAGGGGAGAGACATAGGCATGTGCAGTTCCTGGAACTTCTCGAGGGTCACAGTGTGATCTGCGGCGGATTCGAAGTCGGTGACATGTTCATAGGTATCGAGGGCGTGCACCCTGACGACAGGTCTCGATGATTTCTCCGATGTCGACTTAGCCGGTAAAGGTCGTTTCAATCCCCAATCGCCTCGAGCTAGTGATGATTGTGGTGTAACGATGGCGGCTCGAATGGGGTGAGGAAGAGTTGCGGTGTCGGATTCTCTCGACGTTAGGTCATTGCGACCCTGAATAGTTTTAGGGAGTGCAAACAAACGCGAATTTCGCAGCAAGTTCGCCGTTGGCGATAGCCTGGCGGAGGCCATCTTGTTCAATGGATTGACTATGTGATCTTGAATAGCTGGCGCGAGAAAAGTTGACCGGAGAACACGGGCCAAAGCGGTACGGTGAGCTGCAACGACCAAACCCGCAGTTTTATATCTATATGATGTACCTGAGATCCACCAATCTTTGCCGCGTACATTATTTTTATTATAAGATGTAAGATGCAATGGTGCTTGATGAAATTCGTTGTTAAAATTGCTTTGATATAAATAGTGGCAAAAGAAGAGTATCTGCTTTCTTCTTTTACAATGTATCCACCAATTCAATCTAGATCTATAAAATGAACAAGCACTCCGAATTTAAACACCAACAGCTAGAATTGAATCAATGGCGTCTGAGACTGTCTGTGTTAGTGGGCGATACTTGAGTCCAAGGACCTTTTGCGACTTAGTGTTGTCAATCTCATAGATGTGTTCCGGGAAGTCGCTGGGGGCGTCTGCAGGGGGCAGCTTAGACTCTAACTGGGGGTGGGTCTCGCGAGCAATATCGGCAAGTTCCTTGTTTGAGAAGAAGCCAGCGACGACAAAGAACCTCTCGCCTCCTGCCTCAGGAACTTCAATGGCTCTGACATGTGCGAGGGCCACATCGCGTACATCCACCCACAGGAAATTTCCCGTTGGAGCTAATTTCTCCTTCATTGCACCCTGGACGATGTTTCTGAGGCGCTGGTTCGAGGTATTGATGGCCTCAAGAGAGTTGAGATAATTAACGATCGGGCCAAATACCAGTGGTGGATTGATGGTAGCAAGATCGAAATTCGGCTTCTCCTTCTCGACGAAGGTCCAGGCTGCTTTCTCCGCAAATGTCTGATATAGAACTGACTTAGCGCTGGCATTTACTCAGACTGACCGTCAAATATCACCTACCTTGCTACCACGGTAAACTGACGAGTGGTCCATCGCCTCCTCCCATGTCAACGGGTTCCATTCTTTCTCGCTGTAGACCTTGGGGTGCTGCTTGCCGTTCACAATGGCAGCGAAAGATGACGTGATTACCACTCGCTTCACGGTAGGGGCGTATGCTTTGACTGCCTTCAAAATACCGGTTGTTCCCTTAATGGCCGGGTCAAGGAAGTCCTTCACAGGGTCCTGCACGTTAAAATGGAAAGGAGATGCGGTATGGAGAACATAGTCAAAGGGAGGGTTTGATTTGACGGCCTGTTGTCTTTCCGTTAGTTGTGTTTCTATCAGAGGAACAATCTTCTACTAACTTCATCAAATGCACCATCCTTAGCTACATCCTCGACAATCACATAGGAGAGTTTCTCCTTCGACACGTCGGGGTGAGCCTCAATAATTCGTTTGCCCTTCTCCTCCGATCGGACAGTAACAACTGTGTCAAAACTAGAGCAAAATTGTCAACCAACAATATGTATGTGATGTCTATGTGACTAAATCATACCCATGCTGTAGCAGAATGTCGACAATGTGGGCAGCGATGAAGCCACTGCCTCCTAAAACAGATAATTAGATTCGGTTCGAGGCGATATTGAAACCACATACCAGTCAAGAGAACTTTAACCATTGTGAGAGATGACTTATGGCGCTATAGGTGTATGAAATGTTCAAGGATTAGGATAGAGAGGCAAAAGAGCGAGGAACCTGGCTTTTATGGTTCCCCTCAATCCCGTCATCCCCCGCAGTGGCCTATTACAGCCTGGGAACCTTGAAAGCTTGACCAGCGATTACAAATGTAAGCATCGGTGTTTAATGGAGTTAAGGTGTTAATGTTCTTTTCGGAGATACTCCTCGAAGAGACCTAGCTATGGCCAGTCTATTTTCTTGCACTTTATAGTACATGATTCAATCCCAACCATCTTAGGTAGTATTTTCTATTTACTATTGACCGCATTCAATCTAATGGAAATCCAAGTTCCTAACGGTAGCACTAGGCTACTTATATCCACGGATGCTCCGTCTTGACGGTGGAAGTATGCTCTACATAGGCCATGGGCATGAAATGGTATAACTTCATGGACTACCAAAATAAATCTTAATCAAATGTGATTTCATTTATAGATGTATGCGTAGTGCTTCAAAATATATACTTAGCATTTCCCGATCAAAGGCCTACGAATACATTCACTATATAAGATGCTAGCATCGATGCCTTCAAAGGTATTGAATATCTTCATGTTGGCTTCCATCACATTTTCTCCTATTTTACAACTAGAATATGAGGACCTATGAAGTTTGACGCCGAAAATGACCACTTTCGACGCTAGAAACAGCCGACTTTCCACCCACTCGACCTGGCTGCGAGACAGTATGCTGCTCCGGAAAGCATACACTAATTCCCTATGAAAAGGATATCATACGGTAGCTCTTCAAGTTACGATTACGATAAGCTAATTCACGACCCCGTAGGACCTCTGATTGGCTAGAAATCTCACACATTTTTGCCAAGAAAGAATTGTTTATTGAACAAGCACGAACAAAATGCGTACGGAGTAGGAGTAGTCAGTGGACCTTTAGTTTAAATTCTATCCCCCGACTATCTTCGATGCTAATTCTATAGTTTAGCTCTCCCTTCCCCCCCCACTACCCCCCCCCCCCCCCTCTCTCTCTTCATTTCTCAGTCTGTAGCCAATAGGAGGGTTACCTACAGATAGTTTGTTTCTCTGTGCCGTCGATACTCCAATGCTCGTTTACCAAGATGTCCCTCAACAACGACATTTTTCTCCTTATTAGTGAGCACCTATATGACCAAAGCGACCAACTCAATCTTCTACTGGTGTGCCGTGATTGGTATTCGATCTTCCTCCCGAAAGCATACAAAACAATCTCTATCGACGCCCCCCAAATCTATCCTCTTTCCCGCGCCGTTCGAAACAATCCTAAAATAGGTACTGCCATCCAAAATCTGGGTGTTGATTGGTACCACGACAAGTCAGAACCCGGGAAAGATTACGACGTCGATGGGTTTGTGGAAACCTTGAAGCAAGCGGGCGACGCTGCAGATGACCTTGCCGCATGGGAAGAAAGTCTAGGGACAGGATCTCCTGATGCCTGGCTCGCAGTGCTTGTGCTATCGCTCGAGTCTATCAAGAGTATGACTCTGAGATTTGAAGACTCGCCCTTTTTCCTACCCATGGTAAAGCGAATTACCGCCAATGGAAATCTATCCAGCCCGAAGCCAGTTCTCCAACTGCTAGAAAGCGTGGACATTCAGGCGGAAGATCACAAGGAATACTACCTGGCGCATGAACTGCTACCATTCTTCTATCTTCCCGCAATGCGAGTGTTTACTGCAGGGGGGGTCTGTGAAATTGACCCCGACATCGCGTCACTTAAGCCGGGGACCTCTACGATCAGGAAAATCGATCTTGGTGGCCTTAACACGAATAACGGGGGCAATGGCTTCGCCGAATACATCACTTCGTGTGCCAATTTGGAGATCTTCGACTATCAGCACGATGACACATGCATCTGGAGTGAAGTCTACAGAGACTTTTGCCCTCTTCTATTCTACAACGCACTATGTTCCCAAAAGCACAGCCTTAGGGAACTTCGATTGAACAATAATGGAGCGACCGGACAGAGCGGGTTTGATGAAGACACCACGGAATTCATTGGGTTTGGATCTCTAGCCGAATTCCACCAGCTACGTGAGCTTCGGATGCCATTGCGCACACTTTTGCAATTTGGCTCAAGTGATCAGCCGAAAGTATCTCTCTTGGAGGTTCTTCCACCAAGCCTGGAATTCCTCAATCTGGCTCACTATCACGAGGAGGACTTCGAGGTTGTTAGCAAGGATCTTCAGACTATGCTAGCGCAACGAGAGCGGTTCCCGAATCTCAAAAGAATTGAGATCCAGCCTTACGTTTTGGTGATGACTCCAGGGGCTATCGTTCACTCAACGAACTTTAGAGTTCAAGAGTCAACACAACAATCCTTCCTGCCATTTGACATGGCATGTCGTGAAATGGGAGTTCAGTTTGGCTTCAGCAAGGAGGGAAACTGCAGGCTTACCACTGAATGATACATTGGGCGTAAACAATAAGCGAAGAACTGATCATGTTTGAATGTGCACCAGGTGCAAAGCACAAAACACAGAACATGCCTTTTCTTTTTTACTGCCTTCGTATACATCCAGAAGACCAAAATAAAAGACACGACAGGGCCACATAGGCGGCCGACTATTCTTGTAGTTAATGAATCTGGTCGAGAATTGCGTCACCACACTGAATACCTCGATTTGAAGTCAAGAAAAGAATTTCTGATGATTCTCAGCAGGAGGTTTCAGTCTCTCTCCATCCACCAAGGCTCAATAAGCGTTATTGACCCAATAAACTCTTTTGCCTGCAGGAGCTTTCACAGCAAGTAAACCTTCTCTTTGCAAGTTCCTGGAAATTGTGAGGGCCTCACGTATACATAGAGGTATCAGGATGAAGAACAACTATAGTTGACTCTCGATACAATACGTAGGGCGATGAAGTATAAGAGACAGGCTTCTTCCTGATCAGGGGAACCCATATGACTCCTAGGCCGTGGGAATCTCAATGATATGTACTAGGTAAGACCAGTGGCCGCATACACGGCCTATCCTTGAAATCATATCTAAGCTCAGTACTACAATGTGTTTCTGGATGTCTTTTTATATGAGTAACATGGTAAAGGCGCAAAGCAAAATGTTACGCTGTCTGGATTATCCATGCCAACGGATGGTTTGAGTGACGTATTTGGTCCCGAGGATAATATGACTCGATTCTCAGACACATTGGAATTTCCAAAACCAGGCGATATCAGAAGTATACTACACACGCAAAGGTCAAAATAAGTATGAAGATAGTATGTAGTGATTAGTTATAGAGTGGTTGTAGATGGTCGAGGGTGTTGGGTTGCACGCGGGAACTCCAAACCTGGCCCGTGCACCCCTCGACCTTCTCCAAGCCTCACACATGACCCTCCCTCTACCATCCAACTTTATGCGCTCTGCGTCTTTTTATTTTATGGCCTAGACCTTGTATTCCAATGTCCACCCCGGGGTGTGATTCGCAAATATGGCACAAGCAGGTGCAATCACAGACGTGACCCAAAGGTTGTTCGTGGAGCTCAAGTCAAAGAATGAGGAGGCCAGGGCCAGAGCTGCCTACGAGCTCTACGAGAATGTCCTATCCGTGTCTAGAGGTATTACCGGTTGAACTCCGAGACCTCTCACTAGCTGACATATCTCCTTGTGCAGATTGGCCGTCGGAGAAGTTCGTGGAATTTTACAACGCAGTTAGCCAACGCATCGCCCAACTCGTCGTCAACGGCAGCGATGCAAACGAAAGAATCGGCGGCTTGTTAGCACTCGATCGGCTCATTGATTTTGACGGTGTCGATGCCGCTCAGAAAACGACGAGATTTGCCAGTTACTTGCGCAGCGCCCTTCGCAGCAATGATAACGTGGTCCTGGTGTATGCGGCCCGATCGCTGGGCCGCCTCGCGAAGCCCGGCGGGGCTCTAACCGCAGAACTGGTGGAAAGCGAAATACAATCTGCATTAGAATGGTTACAATCGGAGCGCCAGGAAAGTCGGCGGTTTGCAGCAGTGCTTGTGATTCGGGAACTAGCCAAGGGCTCACCAACACTCCTCTACGGCTTCGTTCCGCAGGTCTTTGAGCTTGTCTGGGTTGCCCTTCGAGACCCGAAAGTCCTCATCCGTGAGACTGCGGCCGAGGCCGTCGGCGAGTGCTTTGAAATAATCGTGGCTCGTGATTCTCAAGTTCGTCAATCATGGTTTGCACGCATACACGATGAAGCACTTCTCGGTTTGAAGTCCCATAACATTGATTGGATCCATGGCTCCATTTTGATCATCAAAGAGTTGATCTTGAAGGGCACTATGTTCATGAAAGAGCATTATCGGAATGCTTGCGAAATCATCCTCCGTCTCAAGGACCACCGTGACCCGAAGATTCGCACCGAAGTCGTCCTCACTATCCCCATTCTTGCCTCATATGCCCCTACCGATTTCACTGAGATATATCTACACAAATTCATGGTCTACCTCCAAGCGCAACTCAAGAGAGACAAAGAGAGGAACTCCGCCTTCATTGCCATTGGAAAGATTGCCAATGCAGTGGGCACCGCTATCGGCCAATATCTCGATGGCATCATTATCTACATTCGAGAGGGACTTGCAATGAAGGCGAGGAATCGGTCAGGTGTTAACGAGGCGCCAATGTTTGAGTGCATCAGCATGCTGTCCCTCGCGGTGGGACAGGCGCTCAGCAAGTACATGGAAGCTCTTCTGGATCCCATCTTTGCCTGCGGTCTGAGCAAATCATTAACACAGGCTTTAGTCGACATGGCCCACTACATTCCTCCCATCAAACCTATGATCCAGGAAAAGCTTCTTGATATGCTGAGTATCATCCTTTGTGGAACGCCGTTCCGGCCCCTTGGATGTCCTGAAAACCGACTACCTCCTATGCCATCATTCGCAAAAGACTTTGCACCCCACGAGCTTCACTCTGATTCTGATATCGCATTAGCACTTCACACATTGGGGAGCTTTGACTTCTCTGGGCACATATTAAACGAGTTCGTGCGTGATGTTGCTATCAACTATGTGGAAAATGATAATCCCGAAATTCGAAAAGCCTCAGCTCTCACATGCTGTCAGCTGTTCGTTCATGATCCGATCATCAACCAAACCAGTGGACACTCCATTCAAGTTGTCAGCGAGGTCATTGACAAGCTCTTGACTGTGGGGATTGGAGACCCTGACCCTGAAATCCGGCGCACTGTGTTGTGGTCGTTGGACCGCAAATTTGATCGGCACTTGGCACGACCAGAGAATATTCGATGTTTGTTCTTAGCAGTGAATGATGAGGTTTTCGATGTCAAAGAAGCTGCGATCTGCATTATCGGTCGACTTTCCAGCGTCAACCCAGCTTATGTCTTCCCGCCATTACGAAAACTGCTGGTCAATCTTCTCACTGGCCTTGGCTTTGCGAATACCGCCCGCCAAAAGGAAGAAACAGCTCAACTCATCAGCCTGTTTGTCTCTAATGCGACGAAATTGATCAGGTCATACGTTGACCCCATGGTGACCGCACTGTTGCCCAAATCAACTGACATTAATCCTGGTGTTGCTGCCACTACTTTGAAGGCTGTCGGTGAGCTCGCCAATGTCGGCGGCCATGAGATGAGACAATATCTGCCTCAGATTATGCCAATTATTTTGGACTCACTCCAGGATCTTTCGTCGCATAACAAACGAGAAGCCGCGCTTCGGACATTGGGCCAGTTGGCCAGCAATTCAGGCTATGTTATCGAGCCATATATGGAATACCCCCATCTTCTCGCAGTGCTCATCAATATCATCAAAACGGAACAGACAGGCTCTCTACGCAAGGAGACCATCAAGCTTCTCGGAGTCCTCGGTGCCCTCGATCCCTACAAATACCAACAAATTAGCGAGATTGAACCTGATGTACACCATATCAACGAAATACAGAATGTTTCCGATGTTGCCCTCATTATGCAGGGTCTCACGCCCTCCAATGAGGAGTATTATCCTACGGTGGTCATCCATACTTTGATGCAGAACATTCTGCGAGAAAACTCCCTGGCACAATATCACTCAGCTGTCATTGATGCCATCGTCACGATTTTCAAGACTCTGGGTTTGAAGTGTGTCCCATTCCTTGGCCAAATCATCCCAGGGTTCATCTTGGTTATCAGAAGCGCTCCTGCTAGTCGCCTTGAGTCCTATTTCAATCAGATGGCAATCCTGGTGAATATCGTGCGACAGCATATTCGCACTTTCTTGCCAGAGATAATCGAGGTCATTAGAGACTTCTGGGATGCTTCATATCAAATCCAGGGCACGATTATATCCTTGGTCGAGGCGATTGCTAGGTCGTTGGAAGGAGAATTCAGGAAGTATCTTGCTGGCCTGATCCCTTTGATGCTGGATACACTTGATAAAGACACATCCCCTCGTCGACAGCCCTCCGAGAAGATTCTTCACGCTCTTTTGATTTTCGGCACAAGCGGAGAGGAATATATGCACCTGATCATTCCTTCCATTGTTCATTTGTTTGATCGGCCACAAAATCCTCAGAGCATCCGCAAATCCGCTATCGATAGCCTGACAAAACTATCCCGGCAGGTTAATGTCTCTGACTTTGCATCCCTGATGATTCATTCCCTGTCGCGAGTCGTGGCTAGTGGTGATCGTGTGTTGCGTCAAGCTGCGATGGACTGCATTTGCGCTCTCATTTTCCAGCTCGGACAGGACTTCACGCATTACATTCATCTCCTAAACAAGGTCCTGAAAACCAATCAGATCACGCATGTCAACTACCAAATCCTGGTGTCGAAACTCCAGAAGGGCGACCCACTTCCGCAGGACCTCAACCCAGAAGAGGTTTACACTTTCCCCACTGATGACACCAACTTTTCCGAAATTGGACAAAAGAAGATTGTTGTGAACCAGCAACATCTCAAGAACGCGTGGGATGCTTCGCAAAAGTCCACTCGTGAGGATTGGCAGGAATGGATACGCCGTTTCAGTATTGAGCTGTTGAAGGAATCTCCATCCCCGGCATTGCGTGCATGTGCTAGCTTGGCAGGAATCTACCAGCCGCTCTCAAGGGACCTTTTCAATGCTGCTTTCGTCTCGTGCTGGACAGAGTTGTATGATCAATACCAAGAAGAGCTCGTCCGCTCAATTGAAAAGGCGCTTACTTCTCCCAACATCTCCCCGGAGATCTTGCAAATTCTCCTCAATCTGGCCGAGTTCATGGAGCACGATGACAAGGCCCTTCCCATCGACATCCGCACTCTTGGAAAGTATGCTGCAAAGTGTCATGCTTTTGCTAAAGCTCTTCACTACAAAGAACTCGAGTTCGAACAAGATCAGAACTCGGGTGCCGTTGAAGCTTTGATTACCATTAACAACCAGCTTCAACAGTCCGACGCTGCCATTGGTATCCTTCGCAAAGCGCAGGCGTATCGTGATGTGGAGCTCAAGGAAACGTGGTTCGAGAAGCTCCAACGGTGGGACGAAGCCCTCGCTGCTTATAAGCGACGCGAGAAGACAGATCCAGACTCATTTGGTATCACAATGGGTAAGATGCGCTGTTTACACGCTCTTGGCGAGTGGAAGGTTCTCTCGGACCTCGCTCAAGAAAAGTGGAACCAAGCATCACTCGAGCATCGCCGAGCCATTGCACCTCTTGCCGCTGC
This sequence comes from Penicillium palitans, assembly GCA_019190355.1. NCBI lineage: Eukaryota > Fungi > Ascomycota > Eurotiomycetes > Eurotiales > Aspergillaceae > Penicillium > Penicillium palitans. The sequence continues at coordinate 122,350 of JAHAQQ010000009.1, forward strand.
CGCTGCCTGGGGTCGGGGCCAGTGGGAGTTGATGGACTCTTACCTTGGTGTCATGAAAGAACAGTCTCCAGATCGCTCATTCTTTGGCGCCATTCTGGCAATTCATCGTAACCAATTCGAAGAGGCCAACATGTACATTGAGAAGGCTCGTAATGGTCTCGATACCGAATTGTCTGCTCTTCTCGGAGAGTCATACAATCGTGCCTACAATGTTGTTGTTCGGGTCCAGATGCTCGCTGAACTGGAAGAGATCATCACATACAAGCAAAACATCGGCGACCCCGAAAAGCAAGATGCCATGCGTAAAACTTGGAATCAACGATTGCTTGGGTGTCAGCAAAACGTGGAAGTGTGGCAGCGTATGCTCAAGGTCAGGGCTCTTGTCACTGCCCCACGTGAGAATCTTGATATGTCCATCAAGTTCGCCAATCTTTGTCGCAAGTCCAATCGCATGGGTCTTGCGGAGCGGTCCCTTGCATCCCTAGAGACAGTGGTGTCCGATGCCAATGGAACGCGCACTGTTGCACCACCCGAAGTCACATACGCCAGGCTGAAATTCAGTTGGGCAAATGGTCACCAACTAGAATCTCTTGAAATGATGAAGGAGTTTACCTCTGGTCTGACCGATGATTTCTCCAGATACAACACACTTATGGTATCAAATGCCGATCATCATGGCGCGAATGGAGTCAACGGGGTTGTCGATCAGAACCACCCAGACGCTATCCGCCTGAATGAACGGATTGGTGACGCCAATAAATTCAGAAAACTTCTCTCCAAGAGCTATCTTAGACAGGGAGAGTGGCAGACAACTCTACAAAGGGGTGATTGGAGGCCAGAACACGTCCGAGAGGTTCTCAACGCCTACTCGGCAGCAACCCAATACAACCGTGATTCATACAAGGCGTGGCACTCCTGGGCACTTGCGAACTTTGAAGTTGTCACCACGATTGCCAACCAGGCTAGCCGTGAGGGCATGCCTACGCCGGTTCCTGCTCATATTGTTACAGAGCATGTGATTCCTGCCATTCGCGGATTCATTCGCTCCATCGCTTTGTCCTTGACATCTTCGCTCCAAGACACCTTGAGATTGCTCACTCTGTGGTTCAATCATGGCGGAGATCATGAGGTGAATACTGTAGTCACGGAAGGATTTACAGCTGTCAATATTGACACTTGGCTTGCTGTCACTCCTCAACTTATCGCTCGCATCAATCAGCCCAACATCAGGGTCAGGGGTGCGGTACATAGGTTGCTTGCCGAGGTCGGCAAAGCACATCCTCAAGCCCTTGTGTATCCATTGACGGTGGCAATGAAATCGAACGTGACTCGACGCTCTCAATCTGCTAGCAACATCATGGAAAGTATGCGGCAACATAGCGCCAAACTTGTCGAGCAAGCAGATCTTGTGAGTCATGAGCTTATCCGAGTTGCGGTCTTGTGGCATGAACTCTGGCATGAAGGTCTCGAAGAAGCCTCTCGTCTCTATTTCGGTGACCACAATGTTGAAGGCATGTTCTCAACACTTGCCCCCTTCCATGATATGCTAGACAAGGGCGCTGAGACCCTTCGTGAGGTGTCATTTGCGCAAGCTTTCGGTCGTGATCTGGCGGAAGCCAAGCACTACTGCATGATGTATCGTGAATCGGAGGAAATCGGCGATCTCAACCAAGCTTGGGATTTGTATTACACTGTGTTCCGCAAGATCAGCCGACAACTGCCACAGCTATCCACTCTCGATCTCAAATACGTGTCTCCTCGACTCAAGGATTGCTCAGACCTTGACCTTGCTGTTCCGGGTACATACCAGAGTGGCAAGCCAGTTATTCGAATCATGAGCTTTGACCCGATCTTGCATGTTTTGCAGACAAAGAAACGACCGCGTCGCATGACGCTAAAGGGCAGCAACGGTAGCTCTTACATGTACCTCGTCAAGGGTCATGAAGATATCCGACAAGATGAGCGTGTGATGCAACTGTTCGGCTTGTGCAATACCTTGCTGGATAATGATGGCGAGAGTTTCAAGCGACACTTGTCGGTCCAGCGCTTCCCTGCTATTCCATTGTCTCAGAGTTCTGGTCTGCTGGGATGGGTGTCCAACAGTGATACATTACATGCCTTGATCAAGGAATATCGTGAAAGTCGTCGGATTCTACTCAACATCGAGCACCGGATCATGCTTCAAATGGCACCCGACTACGATAGCCTTACCCTTATGCAGAAGGTTGAAGTCTTCGGTTACGCTATGGACAACACGACCGGCAAAGATTTGTACCGTGTGCTATGGCTCAAGAGTAAGAGCTCCGAGGCATGGCTCGAACGCCGTACGAACTACACTCGATCGCTTGGTGTTATGTCTATGGTCGGCTACATCCTTGGTCTGGGAGACAGACATCCATCGAACTTGTTGCTGGATCGTGGTAATGGCCGTGTGGTTCATATCGACTTTGGTGATTGCTTCGAGATCGCAATGCACCGAGAGAAGTACCCGGAGCGAGTTCCGTTCCGACTTACTCGCATGTTGACATTCGCCATGGAAGTCAGCAACATTGAGGGTAGCTACCGCATCACTTGTGAGGCTGTCATGCGTGTTCTACGAGAGCACAAGGATTCCTTGATGGCGGTCTTGGAGGCTGTAAGTGACCTAATCCTTTCACGTTCTAGAACGACACCCACTAACCTTTACTTTTCTAGTTCATCCACGACCCTCTAATCAACTGGCGTCTGGGTACACAAGAGTCGTCCCCCGACCGAGTGTCTCTCACTGCGGATCGCCGCCAGTCCATCATGGAAGGTGTCAATTTCGAACCCGGCGCCCAGCCGCCGGGCGATTTCTCCCGTCGCCGCCGCCCGTCTATGCTTGAAGGTGGTATTCTCGATGCTCCAGAGGGTGTTCCACAAGAAGCCCGCGAGGCACAGAATGCCCGTGCTCTGCAGGTTCTCGCCCGGGTCAAGGAGAAGCTTACTGGACGAGACTTCAGAAATAACGAAGAGCTGAGTGTCAGCGACCAGGTGGATAAGCTCATTGCGCAGGCAACCAATGTTGAGAATATCTGTCAACACTGGATTGGGTGGTGTAGTTTCTGGTGATCTGGCTTTGCTCTTGGAGTTCTACGGCGATGATGATATGATATGATGCGTTTTGTTTCGATTCCTCACTTGTATTTAGAGTTAACCCCCGTTATTTGCTATTTTCTCGTTCTTATTTCTAAATTCTCCCACTACACCTCTAATTTCTGGTTTATGGTAATTGTTTAAGGTGGTGTGGATATCTAGACTTCTTTTTGGAAGCTGAAATACCAAAAGAGAACACCCCCATTTTATTATTCCATTTTTCTTCAACTTGTTCACAGGACAAGTCCCATATCAAAAAGTTGTAGTCCCGTACCACGTGATCACATGATCAGTGGCGATTGAGCTTTGGATTTACCCGTGGACCTTCGGACATAGCGACTTACTCATACCAACTTTTTTTTAACTTTATTCTTCGCATTTCCAAGCATCATGGGTGGAGATTTGAACCTGAAGAAGTAAGTAACGAGTCCCGGCTTCAATATATACCCCAAGAGAGAAGCATAACACTAACCGTCCAACCAGGTCATGGCACCCAGGCTTGATCAAGAACCAGGAGCGCGTATGGCTGCAAGAGAAGCGCGCTCTCGAAGAGCGCAAACAGATCGCGCAACTCCAACGCGAGCGCGATGAGGAGCGCCAGATGGAAGAGATTCAACGCCTCCAAGAAGCCTCCGGAAAGACAAAGCAAGAACGCCGTGTCGACTGGATGTACCAGGCGCCCTCGACCGAGAGCGGGCACTACTCCGAGGAGATGGAGGGATATCTGCTGGGAAAGCGACGCATCGACGGAGTTCTCCTGAAGAACGACCCTGACACTAAGAAGCTGGAGAAGGGTTCGGAGGTGGTGGGCAACGGTGTCGCGGCCGGTCCGTCTATTGTCTCGGCGCGCGATACCATGTCGAAGGTTATGGCGGACCCTCTACTCGAAGTGAAGAAGAGAGAACAGGCGGCTTACGAGGCGATGGTGAAAGAGACGCTCAGACGCAAGGAAAGAGAGAAGGAGCGCGGAGATCGCGATCGGGGAAAGGACCGTGAACGTCACCATCGCACCCATGACTCAAAGCGCAGACGCTACAGTGATGATGCTGGTGATGACCGCCGTGACCGCCACCACCGAAGATCTTCACCTCGACGACACAGATCTAGATCACCCGGTTCGCCCGATCGATCTTCGCGCAGACACCGAAGTGACCGTGATCGTGAACGCCGTGACGATGAATACCGCCCAGACAACCGTGATCGGAGAAGCGACGAGCACCGATCTCGCCGGGACGATAGGGACCGCGGCCGAGACCGTCGCGACTACCATGACAAGAGAGACAGAGACTCCTACTCTAGCCGACACCAAGATCGCGAAGACAGAGGTGGGCGGGACCGCTCACCAACCCGGAACTCCCGATCTCCTCGTCCATCTAGCGATCGCAAAGAACGCCCTGTCGCCGACGAAGATCGCCGCCGTGACTTCCCCCGGCGCGAATACAATAATCGGCGCGACTCTGGTCGGGCCATGGGGCCACCCTCGGCCCGGGTACCAGCAAACAAGCCCGATCCTAAGGAACTGGAAGAAGAACGTCGTCGCAAGTTGGCAGAGATGCAAAACAACGCCACAGAAATCGAGTCAGAGCGACGCCAGCGAATCGAGGAGATCTCTGCCAAGGAGGAAGAACAGCGCGAGGCTGACGATCGGCTGCGTTCAGACCGGGGCAGGTTCATGTCTGATGTCAATAAGCGAGTACAGGAAGATACTCTTGATGAGCGTATTCGGCGTAGCCGTGGTGGACTTGCCAAGATGGAGGAGGATTAAGACCGTCTTGGTTTCTACGTCGGACTTGGGCATTTGCCGTTACTTCGGAGTCTGCATTCATAGGTTCTTGTTCTCTTTTTAGCGTTACCAGAAGTTTTGATACACATGTCAATGATATCCATTGTTAAAGCCGTCTAAGTCTCCTGCGTGTGTGTGTTCCAATATCCATATTCTGGGAATCTGGCGCCCTGAGGACATCTCCGTCCCCACGGGCAGCACAGTTCACTACATTCCGTTACGAGTAACCGGGGTCACTCTTGTTTCGTTTGTGCTCATATTGGAACGACCAGCACTCTGAGGCGGGGGCGATTCCTCCTATGATTCCGCGATGCTGTTATATCACCGCCTCTTCCGACTGAATTGCTTTTTCGCGGAGCCGTCTTCATTTGACATGTTCCCATGGTTGAGATTGAATGACCTGTCTCAGTCGGTGCTATCACTGTAATCCGGACGTCCACCAGCATCCTTTGTCGTTGTCGGAATCGTGTTTTCCACAATTTGCTTTGCTCGTTCGGACTAGCTGTTGGCTTCTGGCTTGCAATAAGTAGTGGCTTGGTCGACAATCACAGCTCGAGCGTTCGAAAAGTTTGCCTCGAAGCACTCGACATACTCGGGCTCATAGGAGGCAATCGTCAGGGATATCTCATGGTTATCCTGTGAGACAAGCAGGTATCTACGAAGTCAGTTCAGAACATATTTCATGATAGTTGGGATAATCTGACTTACACGGGCGCGGGTAAAGGCATTGCAACGACCGTCTTGTCCTGTCGTGCATTATCCATACGATTTTCGGGCCTGTCTCTTGCCAGAGAACCTTTTGATGATTGGTTCCCGAATGTTTGGTTTGAGCTCTATAATGGAGCAGACGGGTCTAGGGCACTTTAGACCCGGATGTTGTGTTGGTTGGGACAGGTATAGAGAGAGGACAAGAGAGGCCAAAAGAGTGGAAGTTGGGAGGTTGATTTTAAGTGTATACGCTCCTTCCCACAGACATGTTTACATCTATTTATCATGGCAGGCACTGTTTAGATATAGGTACACACATATGTTATGGATTGTCTTTTTAAAGGGTATTTTTGGAGGTCTAACCTTAGCAATAAGGTCTTTGAATTGCCAGAGCCGATATAAATTACATATATATATATATATATATAGCCATGTAAGCCACCTAAAGGGACAATGTACCAACACCACCAACTGGCTATGCTTAAACGATATCGAACAAACAACTCCACCGGTGCCTTTTTAATGTCCTCAAAGCTCCAGAGTTGCGAGTATTGTAGAAGTAGTCCCTTTCCATCATACGAAGCTTGGATGATTCTCCCCTGTTAATCGCCCATAAAAGAGAAAACCAAAATCTGTACATATCTTAGACATTATCATATGAAATGTGGAAAATCACTTACTGGATGAATATGGCATCTGCGGAACGGTTTGTGATTCACTCGAAGAAGCATCATGTTCACGATGGCTCTCAGCTCGTGGGTAGCGAGGCCCCGACTTGTATCAGGCCAGAGTTGAGCGAGACATGACATGATTGAATGTGGCTTCAAAGGGCGACTGGTGTATCGGTAATGATTGACTACTTGCCACGGCTTTGGCTCTTCAAATCCCTCGTAAGTACGAGTATCATTTTCTCTCCGGTGCGGGCTACGAATGGTTAGTTTTATGCTTTTGCATTCAACACTTGACCGTTTACTTACTCCCAACATTTCTGCTCATCGTTTAGGAGGTCTGCAAGTGTGAACCATTCATGCGGTCCGTATCTTCCCACCCGGATGTGAGAGATAATCATGTTCTCTACATCCTCGGCATGTATGTATGGATCGCGCTCTGGCGGAACATGCTCGGATATTTCGTATTCCATTCTCGCAATTATTGGAGCGTTTTTATGTAATCCTTCAAGGTTTCGGTGTATTGTATGTTCTGTGGATCATTTTCCAATTCCCAAGCGTGGAGTGGATGTTTCTGAAACAGTTTATCGGGATGCGGTCGAAAGAAGCAAGGTTCAAATTGGAGACCTTTGTCGTTTTCCGGGGCCAGGGGGACTTGGACTGCTTGAACTCCAAGCCTCTGGAAATCGTTAGGGGAAGGGAAGTCAGGCTCAAGATCTTTGACTTGTTGAACGAGGGACTCGAGAAAGGCATGAGGCCGAGCTTGTGTTTCATCCATTTTGAAGTGTTTTATGGAGTAGAAAAGGAAACTCGCGCCAGTCTCACAGACATAAAGAGAAACAAAAAAAGGATATGGCTGAAATAAGAACGGCGACGTTGTAGGCGTCATGCCTACATAATCCTGCATCTAATTTTCAACTTCCCTAGTTTATTGCACATTTTATCTTTGGTATAGGGATCTACGCCCTGGAGATGGCCCTGGCTTGCATCAGGCCAAACTTGATAATGGAGGTGGACACAACTAAGGGTTTAGCCGCAGGTTGCGACCGAAAAGAAAAGGGATGGGTGCCGCTTTGCCCTGGGACACTTGGTTTTATTTGAGTGAAGGGGGTTCACCCACATCTTGTTATCGTGACATCGTGACATCTTGACATACCTCCAGGGGCTTCACCAGTCCCCTCGTCCGGGATGGCAACACAAAGCCCATGGTTTCTGCGTTTCCCCCTTGAATTAATCTCATCCATTGTGTCCTTTCTGCCAAACAAAGATGTCAAGTCCTTGCGCTTGACGTGCAAAGCCCTCGGCGAGATTTCACCATTCTCTTCCTCACGCGTGTTTCTTTCGGCCAACTCGTTGAACATCCAAGTTTTTCGGGCTATAGCAGACCATCCAAAGTTTCGCCACGAAATCAGGGAGATCATCTGGGACGACGCACGGTTTGTATTCGCGCCGTTGATAGGGGAAACCGTGCACCCAAGCTATGAGGGATATCCCATCTGGTTCCTGGGGGAATGCCAAGAGAACCGCTACAGGATGAAGCGTCGGAAATACAGCGACGTGGACCAACCTCACCATGTTGCACGTCAGCACCAGATGGATACCCAAATGCCGTTGAAAGACTGCTGGAAGTATTATCAGGAACTACGCGACGATCAGACGTCTGTGATCGGATCCAAAGACGATGAAAAAGCCTTTCTTTACGGCCTGGAGCGATTCCCACGGCTCAAAAGAGTGACCGTTACGCCTGCGGCTCACGGCTGGCTGTTTGCTCCACTGTACGAGACACCTATGATCCGAGCCTTTCCATACGGATTCAACTATCCGATTCCGCGAGGATGGCACTGTGATCCCGTTGATTGTCGGGTTGTCGAGCCGCTACCGTGGTCAGAGGCAACCGAGGACTATAAGGAGTTATGGAGAGGGGCTCGAATTGTTCTTCGCCTTTTGTCACAGGTTGAGAAGCATAATGTTTCCGAGTTGAGCTTCGACCCCAAACAACTCCACACCGGACTAAACTTTTGGATTTTCGACCGGCCGTGTGAGGAATACAATCAATTTGCGGCCATAATGAAACGTCCAGGCTTCCGTCGTCTTCATCTGTCTTTACTTACTGGCAGCAGTGGTGACTGGACAGGATTACAAAGCGGATTATTCCGTCAAGCTGTGAGCCTGGCCAAGGAATTGACCCATGTCCATTTATCAACCACATTCAATGATGGATCTCATTCTTCTATGAAAGATCCACCTATTCCCCTAAAGGAGGTTCTGCCTATTGAGGAGTGGCCGAATCTGTCTCACTTGGCACTCTCTCGTTTCAGCGTTGATACGTCGGAGTTGATGGGCATACTCAAATTGGCACCATCCTCATTACGATCTCTTGAGTTGGGATTTATCGAGTTCCCCTTTGATGAATTGTGTTTGACTGGTCTACTAGAGAGGATGCGAGAGGAACTGGATTGGACCGAGAGAGATCAACCACTGAAACCGACCGTCACGATCGCGATGGAAGGCCATCACATATGGCCGGGGAGGTTCATCAAGCTTTCAGACGATGTGGCACGCTTTCTCTATGGCTCTGGGGAGAATCCCCTGGATGGAACAGATACACGCAGCCCCAAAGACGGATACGGGACGAATCATGACTTTTTTGAGGCGGAGTACACTCGGCCCAACGTCAATCTCCAGGATCTTAAGAAACTGGGAATTATTCGTTAGGAATGCAACAGTCAGCGGCTTTATTTCCCGTAAACTTCACACCAGAGAACCCCATGCATCTTTAACCAAAGTCAGAGCTCATCCATTAATTCCTTGAGATGCTGTAACTTACTGAGTACAAGGGGGATAATCGGACTGGACCCGGTTGGCCAGACCATTGGAGGTTGGCTGGATGCTTCTTCCTTTCAGACAGTAGCGATAACAACTCGCTGTCTAAATAATTGATCATAATCGGCACCTCGATCAAGCAGCATTTGCACCACCGTCTGATGACCTTGGGATGATGCAGCCCGGAGCGCGCTGTCATACAGTCCACCTTGAGCATTGACATCGGCACCTCGATCAAGCAGCATCCGCACCACCTTCTGATGACCTCGGTATGATGCAGCCCCGAGCGCGTTACTATATATCCCACCTTGAGCATTGACATCGACACCTTGATCAAGCAGCATCTGCACCACTTTCTTATTGCCTACCAACGATGCGACTTGGAGCGCGGTACCATATATTCCACCTTGAGAATTGGCATCGGCGCCTCGATCAAGCAACATCTGCACCACCTTTTTCTGGCCTTCGGACGATGCGGCCTGGAGTGCGCTGCCATACAATCGACTTTGAGCATTGACATCGGCACCTCGATCAAGCAGCATCTGCACCAACTTCTTATCGCCCACCAACGATGCGGCTTGGAGCGCGTTACCATACTTTCCTTGAGCGTTGACATCAGCGCCTCGATCAAGCAGCATCTGCACCACCTTTTTCTGGCCTTCGGACGATGCGGCCTGAAGCACGCTACCATATAATCGACCTTGAGCATTGACATCGGCACCTTGATAAAGTAGCATCTGCATCACCCTTTGCTGTCGTCTGGATAATGCGGCGTGGAGCGCGTTGTCATACATTCCACCTTGAGCATTGATATCGGCGCCTTGATCAAGCAGTATCTGCACCACCTTTTCCTGGCCTTGGGACGATGCTGCCCGGAGCGCGTCGTCATACTCTCCGCCTCGAGCGTTGATATCTGCGCCTCGATTAAGCAGCATCTGCACCATTTTCTCATTGCCCACCAATGACGCGACTTGGAGCGCGTTACCATGCTCTCCTTGAGCGTTGATATCAGCGCCTTGATCAAGCAGCATCTGTACCACCTTCTCATTGCCCACTAGTGATACAGCCCAGAGTGTGTTGTCATATATTCCGCTCTCAGAAAAGTAATTGAGACGGTCGAATGCGTAACGCGTTAGTGGATTTTCTTTACCACACTCCCTTAGAGCCGACAGGTAGTTTTCTCGAGCTAACATATAGTGTCCATCGTCGAACTCGATCTCGTCTGCTGCCGCAGCCTTGATAGTTGCAATAGTTGACTCAAGAATGTCATCGATCAATACCTTCATTAGATCTTCTTCGTCACATATCTTCGATAGTGCCTCACTTTCCCGTTTCAGCATGATCGCCGCCTTAGGCCACTTTGTTTGCGCAGAAGAAAATTCACCCAGCAAGTTGACGAGGCTAACTGTGTCTGGATGCTCTGGGCCAAGAATCCTTTCTGATTCCTCCAGCACTTGGTCAAGTTCTATCTCAATTCCAGCCAGCATTTGCACTGTTTCTCCGTCCATGCGAAAGATGCTATCCCCCAGGTACCTCAATCGAGATATCCATAACGTGCAATCCGCAACAATTTTCGGATGGATCGCCTGGCATCGCTCCCGTTGGTGTGCCCACCGAGTCAACGCAATTGCCATTAGCTCCAATCCGGCCTTCTTGTCACTTTCGTCGCCACTTTCCTCGTCGCTTTCCCCGTCGCTTTCCTCGTCACTTTCTTCGTCACTTTCCTCGCCCTGTGTGAGTGGTCGATTTGGCTGCTGCTTTGGATGCAAACCCGCAATTAGAGCACGCTTTTGGTGGTTCACGTGAGTAGCAAGTCGGTCTCTGACGGTTTTCAGCAATGAAATTATCTCGAGCGCATCGTCGTCCATGCGCTGTTCAAGAGAGCTGTCTATCTTCAATGCTAGCTTTAGTGCTTTTTTTGCTGCATTCAAGTCCCCCGTTTGCTGACAGCAAATGGCAAAACCGCGAAGCAATCGTACAGTGTCTTCAATCCTTGAGCTTAGGTGCATCCGTTCTTTTGCCTCGGCAAAAAGCCACCTGGATTGTTCGAAATTTCCAACCCCAAGAAAAAGGTGGGCCATATAGAAACAAATCATGAAGTATGGCTCTGCATATCGACCGTCTTTGGCCAACTCGTTGGCCGGAACATGTTCCTTAATAGCAGCAACGCAGCGTTCTGCTGGGTAAATCAACAGGCGAGCCATTTTGAAATTTGATGATTCGGTCAAGGCCACCTGCTGGGAGCTACTCGAATGTTCTTGATATGATCTGGCGTAATGCATGGCGTCTTTACCCTTGCAGGAATCCCAAAAATGACTAGCCAGGGCGTAAGAAGCCTGCATAGTCCACTTTGCTCTACTTTCGCTATCATGATAGGCGATTCGCCAGCGACATATCGACCCGTGTAGTGAGATGTTCTCAACTTCTCCAGTGGTTGGGTTTTGTTTCCGTATGGCTAGGACGCCTTGGTGGAGTTCATATACTGCCATCCTGAGTGTGGTTTCATCCCGAGAAAGTGTTTGCAACTCCGTACAGGAATCAAGGTTAGCTCCAGGCTGCGTTGAGACCTCCAAGAAGTTCAAATCCCGAAACAAAGATATTGGAGCTGCCCAGGGGCCGTAGACTGAGCAAAGGGTTAGGAGCAGAGCCGCACAGGCGTTCTTAGATGAAAGAGATTCGTAGAGCATCTCAAGCATATAGAATAAAGAGTGGTCTTTATCCAAAAACCATTGTCCCTGTCCGGGTGTGAACCCGGTAAGCCTTTGGTGTTGAGTGTTGTATATTGCTGGGAAGTCATTCAGGGAGACTATTCCTTCGCGCACTAGAACCCCAGCTAACTCTATGGCCAAGGGAAACCCATCAAGACATTTTACTACCGCGTTAATTGCCTTGTCGACTTTGCGATAGTTAGCATGAGTTCTTTAACATGGAATATAGGAGTTGTACTACCTTCTTCATCGGCGCTTGGGTGAATGTTTTGAGCCCGGCAAAGGAAGAGAGACCGTGAATCCACAGGTTTCAAGGGACCAAGTCTGATGATTGCATTGCTTTCGATTTTGAAACGTTCCGAGATGTTCTGATGGGTTGAAGTGACGCAGAATGTGCCCCCAACCAGTCCCATACAGTACTGGATTAAACGGTTTCCACATACTAAATCATCTAGCCCGTCAATGACCATCAGCCATGGGTAGTGAGCAGGTGTCTGTAACCATGCACGAACAACATCAAAGGGTTCTAAACGGTTCGCAAGTTCGCGGAATGATGGGTATTTCGAGCAAATTGTGCCTACGCAAGTCACGAATGATTGTTTGATGGACACACTGGACTCTGCATTGATCCACAGACATCCATGGAAATGGCCGCGTGCCTTCATAGCGTATTCCAATGCTAGCTGTGTCTTGCCACTCCCCGGAAACCCGTGTATGGCTACCCTCTTCTGTGTAGAGGAGACGTCTTCCAGATAGTCTGATATTTTCGAGAGTTCTGCCGTTCTACCAAATAATTGGTCTGTTTTCAAAGGAAATTCGGATAACAAGAGCGCTTGAGGAGGTTTCTTCACACTGTCTACTACACTTCGTTAGATAGTTCGTCTATCAATAGGTAGCTTGCCGTTCACCTATCAACCCGAGGAATGCTTCCACACAAGAATCAACGTCTCTCCGATGAGTCTTCAGGTAGGCATCAGTGGCCTCGGTAAGAGTTTGAAATTCCTGCCACTCTTCCAGCCCGATATCTTCTAGCCCCTGGTCAACATTGAGCCGAAAATAGTGAGGCCGCTCGGCCGAAGCAAGGTCGGCAATCTCGTTTGCGAACATTTCCTCTGTCTCTTGCGTATTGGTAACAATTGCTTCGAGGGATTTCACGATTTCATAAAGGCCTTTGCCGAATCTTCGGAACTTAGGCTTCCCAGTGCCGATACTAATGATAATGCCGGCCCTCCTTTGAGTTTCGCAATTCCAAATCCTTTTTGATTCGTCGAGAAGGATTCGAATGGGATTGTTATAGTGGAGTCCCCCATCACCGTAGGTCTTAGGTGGCACCCCGAAGCTAATCGGGTCAAAGAATAATGGAGCCGCCGATGTCGCACGTGCGGCCTGCCATATGGAGCAATTTACGGGAGGCTCCCATTCGCTGCTGTAGTTGCGCAGTTGGGTAGGCTTGGCGACGTTTAAATGTGTTGAGCACACAGTGCTTGAAGGGTTATTAGTGGTTATGGTACGATGTTTCACCGGGAATATCTTACATTCTGCAAGAATTCGCAAGGGCAAGTGTTTCGTCCAGGGGAAGATCAGGATCCACCTGGCAATAGCTCTGCACCAGTCTCTTTATCTCGTTCTCAAGCGCGGACGCATCAAACCGAGATTTGGCTCGGAGTTTCTTGAACAATCGGCATGATTTCTGTCTAGCAAGAAGGCCTTCGTCGAAGACCTTAGGTGCCAACTGCAAATATTCTGTAATGCACTCGTCGATCGTCATTCCTAATGCACCAAGCATTATCGCAATCAAACCGCCAGTTGAAGTCCCTGCAATGAGATCGAAGAACTGGCATGGCTTCAAGGGTCTCGGCCATGTAGGATCGAGCTTCTGGTCGAGAACATGGAACACTCGCTTCAGGATCAGGAGAGTCGATAGGCCACGAATGCCACCCCCATCAAGCGAAAGAAGTCGCAAATCCTTGGTGCTTGTCATAATGACAATATGTCCCCAGACGCAAGACAGCGTGCATTCAATAGCTGTTGTATGTCAGGTTGATAAGGCTTTAGTCCGTCAAGTTCGTGGTAATCCCGCCTCGTCTATATATGGCCAATGAAAGCAGGACACGACTGTAGTGCCTGCAGGTAAGCCTCATCACATCGCACAGACCCTCAAGTCTGATGTGTGAGATTCTCACATTCATAAAACTTTTGCTCTAAATCATTCCTCAGATCGCCGCCAAGGGGTGAGAAGGTGCTGATCGTCCTTGTGTGAGTGGATTGGATCGGGGTCGAGCGGGCATTATACCATCAAACGGTTCGGTAGCCCGTGGTTGACCAGATGACCGGCGGGTTGGCGCCGGGTGTGGTGACATGATGTGCATTGTGAGCTGCAGCATCTCACTTGCCCACGACTTTCATGTGACAAGCTCAGCTGAGTGCCCCACCCATCAACTGCACTGTTCGGGATAGAGCGAACTTGCCGCCAAAACTTCACTGGTTATTAAATAATCCGACCATGCCCTCTGTTGCCGTTGCGCTGAATCTTTCTCGGTGCTTACTCCGACCCGGCACAGGTGATATCGATCCGTGAGTTGCAGCTAGCCTAATTTGGCATTTTTCACAACATAACTAAATAACTAACTAATATACACGTCCCTACGTAGCCCGGCACTTGGAAACAATCCCCTGGAACTGATCGTCCAACTCTTCAATCTTGGCACCTAACCCCTTCAAATCATCTTTGGTCATATCCCTCCTAGCAGTGCCCATGTATGTGAAACTGTCCGGGTCTCGCATGCCACTGAACATCAAGGTCTCTAGAATGGTTAGGGGCGCCATCTTGGGATCTTCCACAATATCATATATTGTGGCGGCACCTAAGCCAGCATCACCAATCATCCTGATAATCCGCGCCATCCCTGCGAAGGCATCCGCCACCAAATCCAACTCGCCCAGGAAGGGAACCACCAAGAGTACCCCCATCAGGATATTATTGATCATCTCCTTCTTTTTAGAAGCATCGTAACTGTCCGCCACGGCAACAACCTCCTGCATGTTTGTGACCGCTTGGCTCAGAAGAAACACGGCCATAGACAGCGTCTGCACCACGTCGTCCGTCGATCCCATCCACGACCCCAATGCCAGCTCAATCTTTGCCACACTGATTGTGTCGGTGAGATTTTGGATATTGGGCATGGCCTTAGCCATGACGTCTTTGGGATTGGTTACGGTGATATCGCCGTTTGGTGCCTTGACTGGGAATCCTTCGTACTTGCTATGCACCACCACGCAGCCTGTCTTGAACATTTCTGGAGTACAAGTCAAGTCTAACTTGGACTCACCAAAATTTACCCAGTCTTTCTCAATGCCGTACTTATCAGAAACAGCGGCGTAGAATCCGTCTGCGTTTATCAGATCGTAGTAGACTGTGTAGGTGCCAGCCTGGACGCCGATATCCCCCGGACAGGAGCCCGTGGTTCTGTTTACTCCAAGGTGATTGAGGGTGCACTGGAAAAACTGATTTCCAGGTCCGTAAGGGCTGTCAGAGCTCACGAACTCCTTCAGCTGGGTGTCGATTGTCTCCTTGACATAGTCGACGTAGTCGTTGAATTTGGAGTCGTAAGACCCAGTGATATCCGTGTAATTGGTCACCACCTGATTGAGCTCCGCCTGCAACCCGTCTAGCGTGTAAAAGTCAATGCATGCAGGAGCTAGCTCTTGCCCAACGATTTCAATAGCATCAAGTGTGGCTTCAAGGAGGCCAAGTGTGCCGTAAGACTTAGTGAAATCACAGACAGTGACAGGCGCGCATGCTGGGTCGGAGCCGTCGTCGTCAATGCAGTTATCACCCGTAGCTTCCTGGTTATTTACACAGACAGGAGATGGACAGTAGTCTCGCTCACAGGCGAAGTTGCAAAGCCCGCTGTCACCCCCGGTGGTGGATCTGCCGGTGATGCTGCTGTTAGCTGCCTGGGGCAGGTTCAGGGGGCCAGTGGCCGTGCAGGTACAGTTATGGATAGGACAATATCCCACGTTGCAAGCATAGCTGCATAGACCGGCGAAAGAGCCGGAGCCGGTCCCCGCTGTACATGTATCCGGAGTGAAGGGCGAGACAGTGGGCACAGTGAGTGCAACTTCGACGGTTCCACAGACACCCTCAATGCAACCGCCGTAGTTACAAGCAAATGAGCAGAGTCCACTATAGCTGGCGCTCTCGCCGGCAACGGGATACCCCTGGATCCCCGTAGCTTTGGGCAAGGTCGGTTGCGGGCCCATTTTTGAGCACACGCAGGCTCCTACTGGACAATATCCCAAGCTGCAGGTAAATTCGCATAGGCCTTTAAAGTTGCCCTTACCCCAGCCTTCGATGCAGACCTGGCCAGTCAGTGAAGCTGGCTTGACTGAGATTGAGTTTCCGGCCATTTCACTGCCCACCCATGCGTTCCAATTCTCAATCCCAAGGCTCTCAGAACATCCGCTCGAGATCTCTTCGCCCCCAAGAGAAACCACAGTGTTTCCAGCGCGAGTGATAGTGATTGTGACACCACCGGAGTGTCCAGTAAATGCCACACTACCGTGATAGATTCCCGCATGCCCACTAGGAGTATGCTCCCAAACGGCGCCCAGGTCGACTCCTCCTACTGTGACCACAACGTCAGCGGTGGAGCCAAGTAGAGCAGAGTAGAAGATTCTGTCTTGGGGGACATCTTTGGCCTCGAACTCGAGCTGGAGCTGGTTCACCGTGTTTCCCGTGGTGCCACCGTCAGATCCACATGCCCCGGCAGCATTCAGTCGGTACCATGTAGAAACACCCTCCTCCGTGATGGTTGTGACGTTCTTTTTGTAGGTATCGATGAGGAAAGGCAAGAATGCCCGCCACCCGTTATGATCATAGGTCTCCGCGTAGTTGTACGGCGAATCACCATATCCCTCGCCAAATGCGACGTAGCTGGCAGCTGCGAGGTCGTTGTGACTGTCATAAGAGGGCCCAATGTAGTGAGATTCGCCGTAGTCATTCCACGAAATGATCTCCACAAACTCGGGTGCGAGGAAGAGTACTTGCTGCCAGCGGTCATACCACAAGTCGTCTCCGCGCCATAGCCAGTTTTTGTTGTAGCCGGGCATGTTTGTGAAGAACCATGGGGAGACGGGCATCATGTAGGGCTTTCCATTGAGGTATTGTTGGTACGAGGCATCGCCATAGGTATCCATATCAGAGTCACCATATGGCCAGGCAGCCCAGCTGAAGAGACCATCAGCGACTCCATTGGCCTGTTCAATGGCCACTTTAGCCCCGAGTGAAGACCAGTCCGGCACAAAGAAACAGTTTGTCTGCTTCTTGATATCCGCCCAGTCGGCAGCATTTGCAGAGCCTTCAAAGGTCGAGCACAGGGGCTGGTCGTTATGGTGCCAGTAGGCTAGGGAGCTTCCACCATAAGAATTGAGAAAGCTGATCACGTCGCTTTTATCCCAGGGCCCATTTCCCGCATAATCAAACGAGAAGAATAATCGGAACCCGACATTTTGAGCGGCCAGAAAAGCATTGCCTACAGAGCTCTCGGTGGTACTATCACCACTGGCGATATTGAGGGCAAACGCATCGATGTGTGCGTGGATGGCTTCAGTCATATGGTCTTCCCAGTCAGAAACTCCATAACCGGCCGTGTTGGAAACCTAGGAAGTCAGCCCGACTACTCACTCAATTGGAGTAATGCTAAGAGGGAGGGATGATACATACCATAAAATGTGCAAAGACTGCTCTCGCCTGGACTTGACGAAGTACAATGCATGACGCGGTAATTAAAATGCCGAACAGCCGCATTTATAAATGAATGGATGAGGAGATACAGAAAAGGAGAGACAAAAGGCGAAGGGTAATTCTGTCAAAGACGAACAAGAAGAAACGAAATATGATCAATGAAAGATTGAAGATAAATGGTCGGTAGGCAATTGGCTAGTCACTGATGGGAGAACAGGTAGTCTTTAAATGCTGTACCTGGATGAAGTGGAAATTACACTAATGGATAGCTATACCTAAGTCATAATAACTGGTATCTCTGTCAACACCACCAATCCGAAAGGCCCCCCTCTCGTGTCTTCCGTAGTCCAAACACGAATGGAGACGCTAATATAGCCTAGGTCCTGGAAAGATTGTCTGTTCCTGGAATTCTCGCCGAAGGATCCATATACTAACCAAGCCTCGCTAAGGCATACTAACAAAGACCATTGAAACTTGAAAGCCACATTACCTTTTTTTTTTATGCGCCATAATTTGGGTGTGATTGCAGCCGATAGTATTCCTCCTTCACTTTTTATATATCAGGCCGAGTAAAGTCGAGTATCCAACACTAAACATCCAGTTTTGTCACTCTTTACATCTTCCTCATTATCGATTGTCATTGATTCTCGAAGACACATTCATTTATCTATATACATCTCAACCCCATCAAAATGAGAACCTTACTTGCCCTCTTTTGGATCTTCGCCTTCTTTTCCCGCATTGTTGTTGCAGTGAGGGGTGGCTCCCAGCTCGCGCATAACTATGAAGCAATTTACTTCTATTACGGTTATTTGGCCGACGTTGCCATCAATGGAGATCGTCGCACCATAGGCGTTGAGTGCAGACCAGCGTCTGGTACTGTCTGCACCTTCTTGGAGTTCATCCGCAGTATCGAAGACGAATACGATGCTTCCTTCCTACCCGAGCACACTGAGCTTGGCGCGACCACTAGGCCAGGAGATTTGCAAGAGTTGGCCAATGCAATGACTGAATGGGGGTATAGAACATATGACTCCGAGAATTTGGTCGCAGACGGCGAGAGACGGCACACTAAACTTCTGCTCAAGGCGACCAACATCCTAATCAACGCGCGTGACAACCACCCAACTGTTCTTGGAGGAGGTCTTCTTGCACAAGCCAAGAGAGCGCTAGTGTATGTTCAGGCGCAGCGCGAGAAGGACAATTTTTCAGAAAAGAAGAGCGCACTTCTTAAACAGTACGACGAGGGGCTGGTGATTGTGGAGAAGACCGTTAATTTGGAGGATGGTTTGGTCTCATTCCAGGACATCGATTGGCAAAAGTCTGCGGTAGTGACCGCCGTGATATTCGAGAAAACAGTGCAGGATATGTTGGAATCATTTGCGGAGTATGCCCAACATATGACCGTGAATACCGATATCCCTAAGGGAACCCGGGACCATATGATGATTCTGCAGAGCATTCGCACGCAGTCCGATTCATTGGGGAGTGTTGCAGCGTGCAGAGCGATTGGGTAGCTTAGATTTTGGAGAATGTGGCTTTGTGATTTTACTATGTAATATTAATATTATCAAGATAGTATCTCCAGGGCTGTATATTATCGACGGATGTACGGATGTATTTTGAAGTCGTCTACTCCGTAGTTTCCACTCACATCCCCGCCCGGCGATGTAACCCGATTAGGAAAGGTCAGGTTCAAGACCCTATTTGGTCAGGCTTATTTGCCTACACTATCCCTTTCAACGTTACCTTACTCCGTACTTGGCTCTTTATATATTGAGAGCCCCGTCTGCAATAAAACTGTAAGCCCCTATGTCAAGCCTCAACAACACCGGTGGTCCACTCCAGGTCCCTGGATTTGGCCCCATTCCCTTGAACTATGAACTCCCCCCCAAGACCCGCTTTGCTCATGGGCTAGTCGAATACCGCCATTCGCCCCGGTTAACAAAACGAGAGATGGCCATGCTCCGACTGATGCAACATATCACGGAACAGCCCGGATGGGACCGAGCGCTGCTGGGTCCGGATGACACTCAGCTCGCGAGATGGCACCAAGAGGCAGTAGCAACCGAAGAGTTTCTTATCAGCGCACCAGCCTGGGATTGGTGCATCGCAGAGTTACGGGACAAGGCGCAGGCCTGGCAAGAAACCGGCCGTCTGCTAGTGTTTGATAGCTCTTCTGCTGTATGCCAGGCTAATGTGCCACTGCTGCAGAAGGATATCCAGACTGAGATAGCCCGGTTGGGAACGCAAGCTAGTCATGACTCTCCCCTAGTGGATCCATCCGAGTTTCCTCTTGTTTACGACCGGTCCCCGGTGTTGGTCGAAGGTGGACGGGTATCCCTTGGTGACCCCTGGCTTTTGACCGGACAGACCGCCAAAGAGTTGCCGCCCCACCCCCTTGATCAAATGCGTCGGCGGCCTCGTGAGGTATCCCGCCGTCATGGAGGACCGCAGAGCTGCTGGTCTAATCGGTTCCAGTGGCTGCCATGTGAGGTAGAATTTGCTTCTCCAACCACGCCCCCGCCTGATGGCACAGCAGATGTTCGCATCACCTCTTACGTCAATAATCTACACCCGCATCACAACCAAAATTTATATGCGCACTTGGAGCGACTCATTGCTTGTTCTATCCCTTCCTGGAACGAGATCTTGTTTTATGGAGAGGCACGCGGTCGTCATCCCCCACGTATTCTTACCTATGGTTGTCACATCGAAAATTATCAGGAGGAGCATGAAGTTTTCAAATGCTTATGGCCTGCGCTCCGTTGGAATACCTTATGTGATTCCCAACAGGAATGGCAGGAGAAGTGTGATCAGGTCCGCGAGTATGTTCTGGGTCCAGAGCCACCCATATGGAAGCAGGCAAGACGTCTACCAAAGCTGCCTGCCAATTTGCTAGAATCACTTACTACTCAGGATTGGGAGGATCCGCGGCGAGTCAACAGTATCGCGAGGTCCAAACGCAACCGTCGAGCCTGGTTTGACCACCCCGAGCCCGGTGTATCATTTTCCTACGAGCAATGGAAGAAAGGCCAGTTCACCGGTCGACCAATCTTTCCACAGAGTATAGGCGACTTCCCAGATCCGTTGCACCACGACTATGTTCCAGTGCGCCTACAGGACAAGTTCCAGAAGGATGGACTACAGGTGATAGTACAAATTTCGCGCATTGACCTAACCCCGGAGAGTCCGAATTACCAAGGAGAGACGTATTTCCACACCGAAGGTCTACGGAACGAACATATTGTGGCTACAACCATGTATGTCGTGGAAGCGGAAAATATCATGCAGGCCCGGGTGGCGTTCCAGCATGAAGACAAGGTGCATGCAAGCGAGCTCGAATGTGAAGAGCCAGACGCAATGTCAGAGGTTTTGGATGTTGACTACTGGGAACCATACGAGGAAGCACCTCCCCGGGCAGTGCACACCTTCGGTTCTGTTCCGATGATTGAGGGTCGCCTTCTGAGTTGGCCTAATACCCTCCGTTCAAAACAGGAGCCATTCACGCTAGCGAATCCACATCAGCCTGGGAACTTGACTGTTATCAAGCTCCGGTTGGTGGACCCTCATTATCGAATTTGTTCGACGCGAAATGTGCCCCCACAGCAGCATGACTGGTGGGCTGCTGAGGCTCGACATGCATCGAACTTAGACGCCCGTTTGCCTCCGGAATTGGTGCATCTTGTGATGGAGCAGACAAACTGGTGGCCGATGTCTACTGCGGAGGCACAACGTCTGCGCGAAGACTTTCGACGTGATCACCAACGCGCACAAGAAGCGGCCGATAAAAGTGAAGGGTACCACCTTAGTGCGTTGCTTCCTTACGATTCAACTGATGCTACTGAGTCAACAGGTGTTGATGCACAGTCTCCTTAATTTTTGAGCGAAGCATATCAAATCTAGGAAGTCATTTATACAATGGGGGCTAAAAAGACTAGTCATTTGCATGTCGGGAATCTGTTGAACTCATTAAGCTTAGTGTGAAATCTTCTATGCCTAGACTTATATGGACCACACAAAACAAACTAAAATTTCATAAAACAAGATAAAGAAAAAAAAGCCACCAAAGGAAGTTAAACACTACTTCAGCCCAAGGATCTAGCGCTATAGCTAGCAGTTCTGTCGATGTAACATTAGCAGTTTATCTGTTTTATAGCGCCGCCTATTTTCAAACCCACCGGAAACACCAACCCAGAAAAGCATTGCCAAGAGATACAGATAAGGATAGGTAATTATTAGCGTCGGTGTTGTCTCAATTGGTCCAAGTGAAATTTCCTCTAAATGAGGCTAGTGATCGTTCTTATGTCGGCGCCACGGTAGCGCCCTTTAGCACCAGCTTGTTGGAGCTAGTTCTCCGTGCAGTGCTCAGGCATTCTCTTTTCTCTTGAATTCATTTCCACAGCGTGACTATGCTATTGTGGAGATTAATCTCGGTGGATCCTTCGTTACTCGGTAGATTACTCCTTATCTGCCAAGCCTCGGCACTCTGGGCATACTAATATAGGTACTCTACCTGCGGACTGCCTAGTTGTCCCAAGTGTGCCATCAGATACAGAGCCCTGGCTGGATACCCTATATCCAACCATGATATTCAATTTAATGAGCCTCAGTGCTTTGCTTGCTCTTCAGGCGGCAGCAACCATCTCGCCTTCCTCTTCAACCTGCACGGAATCAGTCAAAGAGAACACCATCTCTTTCTTCAGCCATGCACCCTTTACCTTTTCATATGAGGTCCCCAGTGCCCTTGCGTGTGCTGAAAGATGTGCCGGTATAGATTTCTGTCTTGCCTGGCTGTATTCCACATCGGGGCAAGAATGTCAATTATACCGTCAGAAGCCGTTATCCCAAATGCATACTCCCCTTTTTGTGTCGGGAATTTGTGGAGAGGCCCTGGCCTCATCTCAGAGTGTTTCTTCTTCATTAGTCACTCAGGTAAGCTCTTTTATTCTCCTCCATCTTGTTGACATCTACTTCCTCAGTCTACCTCTGCGTGTCTTATAAAAACCTCACCACTAACGAAGAAGGCCCAGCACCAACCGACTCCGTCAAGCATAGTTACAAAACGTGAACATGCTACCCATCGCCATCATAAACATGGACATGGACATGGTCACCATTTCTAGCAAGAAGGCCACCATATATGTCATTATCTACAGTAGACCTTATGTTAACTATAGTTCTATTTCCATGTAACTATCTTCTTCTACTCTTTCACATATTTACAGTAACAATCTACCATAAGTTTATATAATGACAGTGCACTAAGGAATATAAAGGCATCAATATAGGCCGCCACCACAAAGGAGATCGTTTCCATGGAGTAAGAAACCACCATAACGTCTGATAGATGAGGACATACTAGATACAGTTGGAGGTACAGATTGAAAATGGTTAGGTAAGCGCGAATTGGTCAGCGCAGCGCCCTTCCTCCCGGTTGCCAAGGCGGAGGGCCAAGGCTGCCAAGACGGAAGGCCAAGGCTGCCAAGACGGAAGGCTGAGGCTTAGGGGTACGTAATTTGTAAAGTACATGTACTATCTCTAACACGAAAACAGTACCCGGTCCTTGCCAAGTAACCCCACCCCCTTCGGGTGTAGGGTTACCACACACTAATGTAAACTCTTGCTTAATGTAAATTTTAAAGAACGCATCAATTATTTTTGTATTTTTCTTCACGTACAACGCCTGTAAAAATCCGCAAAAAATACTAGAAAATTCTCAAATAGTAGATACATCATCTATAGGTGGAATCCATGGAATAAAACGGGGTGCCGGTGTAGGCGTATCCTCTATAGTCAATTGCTTCGAAGTCCGCTTTTTCAACCGCTTCTCTTCTTGCACCTGTTCCTTTGATTCCCGCGCCCGGATAATTCGATTGGCATCACCAGCTGTAAGGGGGCCCCCTAGGTTGATCTGGCGCTTAGTAACACGTGTATCCCGATGAGCTTTATGGCGTAGAAGGGTGGTGTTGTCCTCGGTAAGCTGGGTAGCTAGCTCTGCAGTGATCCGCGTACTTCGACATAGTAACTTTGCTCTATGTCGAATAGCAGTATAAAGCTCGCTATCTAGCAATTCAATATCTGCCTCCAATTTGCGTGTACTCTTATTAATCCGAGAGATTCTGTAGGGTAGTGAATTAGTGATAGAGCTAGGAAAATCTAGCTCTGATTTATCATCTTTACTAAAGATAATTAAATCATCTCCGTAATCTACGGATTTTTCAAGTGGATCGAGTATCCTTTAGTAGTTAAATAGAGAAATGCTATAACTAGCAAATCCCGACTTAATTACCCGGGTAGTAAGTGCATTGCGTATAGATATAATCTCTCGAAAAAAATCCGATTTTCGCTCTACTGATCCACCCTATTAAACAATAGTATTATTATTCGATTGATAGTAATGCTTTAAAGCAAGAAAAGGCTTACTATTAAGCGGCTGGCATATATACGTTGTATAGGGTATAAAGTAATATAGGATAATACCATTATTAACTGCAAAGTTAATAAATTCCGGGGTACAGTAAGATCTATGATTATCTATTAATAAAAGGCGTTTACTACCTCGAGTAGTACGATCCTTAGTTGCTAGATAAAAGGTATAAAGTTATTGAAATACAGTTTGATCTGTAGTATACCTATATAGTATAGTTACTAGGGTATAATCCTCTAGAAGCTTAGTATCTTTATACTAGTTCTCTATATAGAATTTACCCCTAACTAAAAACCATAGTGCTATCTTCTAGCTATCGGTAGCAATATATTTAATACCGGTAATACCTTCACTAACACCTCTATTAGGTGAAAATAGAGTATGGCTTTTTAAAATAACTTTTTAAGGCTTTCCTTGCCTAATTTGAAAGCCGGTTTCGTCGAAGTTATAGATATCCTATAGGCTCAATTCGTTGCTTTTAATATACTGATTTAAACGTTAGTACTAAGCAGTAAGATAACTAATATTTTCAGCCTCTATTCGTCTCCTTTCTTTCGGTTTTTGTTTTATAAAATGAAGGTAGTAGATAGGTAGAATACGTTTTAAAAACCGGTAAACCCAGTTTTTGTTAACCGGCCGACGCGACGTGTTTTCTTCCGCATTAGCACGAAGAATCATAGTATTAGTACAACCTTCTACCATTTTTATAGTTAGTAGAGAATAAGCATCATCTAATATAGTGATCTACCTAATTAGGGCTTGCTCTTAATCCGGATTTAACGTCGAATTGGTAGGATAGCGCGTCGAACGAGAACCCCGACCGTGAACCCGGTTGTACAATAGATTGTAAGGAACCCCGAATTCTCGCGCCAATGGGGCTATTTTTGGTTTTTTTCGAATGTGCCATTCAGAGAGAGCATTTGCAAGTGTATTCTCTAAGTCTGGGTTTTTTTCCGGCATGTTGATGGGGTATAAAATGGTAGTAAAAATGGTGGGTGGTGTAAAATTTACATTAAGCAAGAGTTTACATTAGTGTGTGGTAACCCTACACCCGAAGGGGGTGGGGTTACTTGGCAAGGACCGGGTATGGAGTAGTTCTAAACAGTGGATGCTGAAAGTGAATATTGAGATCCGGCGATAGTAAACGTATGGGTGACCGAATATGAGCCACACGTAGGATTTCCGATGTAAGTTCGCTCGTCTTCTCTCATATCATTCTCGTCTTCGTCCTTGTATCCAAGTGCGGTTTCTGGTCGAGGAAAAGCCAATGTCCACACTCTCTGTGGCCATGCAACCATTTACATTTACATTGACGATGAAAATAGGAGGAAAGCAATCGACTGGTTTCCCACGTTATCAGGGGACCTTGGCGGTGATGCGCCAACCACAGTGATGGGTGTACAAATCATGTACATCTCGCAATAGTGACGATGATTAAATAAACTCCAAGCCAAAATGTATTTCCCGGACTCAATCCCCGAGAGTATTGTGAACTGGAGTTGAAGAGAACTTCTGCGGCAGAACCACCATCCATGTTGTCTGGTATATTTTCACAGCAATTCATTTTATAGGAATTGATGACCTTACACTCCGCACTCTTTGTAGGTTTGCGGTCACTCCAGTATGTCTATTTCCTATTATGTCTCGTCATTTTGCTGTCCCTGGTGTTAACCATATTATCCGAATCCTCTACAAGATGAGAATAATTGCAACCCTTCTGCTCGGCGTTTACGCGATCACGGCCCTAGCTGCTAAGCCCGCTGGTACTGATGCTGATGCTGATGCCGAGTGCGGGGCGCTGGGGGTCATGAAATTTGATCCAGCTGATTTGCCAGAGGGGGTCACTCCTGCGGATGTTCGCAAGTGCGCAGATCATCCCCTTGGTCACCTAGCGTATCCTGGTGCTGATGATACCTTCCGCCGCTGGTTACCAAATTGGGCCCTTTAGAGAAGACTTTAGTTTGTCTATTTTGTGTATCCTTAAGTTGATGGATGTTGTTGCTTGAAGGCTTTTCCTTGTCTGGCTAGGTATAATTTGTGCTATCCGAATCAAAGACGTCTCCGCTGTCATGCGCCTGACCTATACACAATCCCCCCTCTCTACCCACCAATCTCGCCGAAAGCAAGCATCGCATGAGCGCTGATTGGGGATAGAAAGTGGTGTCAATGGACAAATGTACATGCAGTCAGCTTGACTAACCTGTGCCTATAATGATGCATGGGACAATAAAGTGAGGAAATTGACTTTATTATGCGTTGATTAGTGCTTTTTCAGCCACTTGTACACCCGGTCTGCGATCTCAAAGTTATTCTTCTCCATAAAGAACATATGCCCGTTGCCATGAATGCCCTCCTTGCCTAGATCCACGTGCTCAACGTCTACGCCAACTTGCTTCAGATACTTGACAGTGCAGTAATCGTATGGCGCATGGAACGATGCTTCGCCAGTAACAACAAGTTCTGGAATTTTGGCCAGGTTCGTCAACTGTTTCGCTGGGGACTTCTGCATGATGCACTCGTCATGATCGGCGTCGATTGCTGGCTCGATCGTTGTCTCCATATTTTCGGCATTCTTGCCTGCAGACGGTTCGTACCCGATTGCGAGGTCAGTGAGACCGAAAGCGAAAGCCGGGTCATTTCCAAACGGTGGGCGGAACGTGAACGGCGGACCAGACGGCTCAAGCTGGACAATACCCTTGACTAGGTCTGGGCGCATGTCTCCAACCCTCCAGCCTACTCAATCGTTAACCACTTGAGCGAGTCAGTGCTTGGCTGAAGATACTGACTGTACGCACCCGCCTGCGAGTGACTGATGATATAACAGTCGCCTACGAGGTCGACTAGAGCTGAATATGCCTGCGCATTTTGTTCTTCGCTTATGAAGTTGTCGGTCTGGAACTGCACCTGGCTTCTGTAGAAAGCGTCGAAAGTTGAGTCGCCAATGCGACCGGTGCCAGGCCATTGCGTGTGAAGCTTCGCCTGTGGCCATTCGTTGCCGTTGTTTGCTACGTCGGTGAAGATATCGGAGACAGAATGGGGGGAGCCGACGTACCCCATACTTCCCTGTCCGGAAAACCAGAAGGAGCGGCCGCGTTCAGGCTGGTCTGAGAGGTAGACTGTGTGACCTTTGGAGATAAAATAGGATGCCCATCCTGGCCGTCCGTCTGGAGTATCAAGGAAATTGGTGCCGGTCTGGGCCATGCCTGCAATGAAGATAATAGGAAGTGGGGGGTTTGCCGGGGCTGGCTTCGGGGAAAGCTTCTCTACGTAGATTTGCCCTATCATAGCCAGTGATGTAGAATTGGTTGCATTGTCCTGTTTCGCAGTCTTAGATAGGCGTAGAACTAGTTGGAATCAAGACTTGCTGTGATGTTCGTGTATCGTCCGCCAACGTAGAGAACTTCACGCTTAGGAACAATGTCCCTAAGCTGGGAACTATGAGTATGCACATTGCCTCCTACAAAAGGGACTTGCGTCAAATATGTGAGAGAAGTCAAGGTACTAAAGTTGACCATATTAACTCAATTCTGCGAGAAGTTTGTAGGGAGAGGAACAGTGTGAGGGAGAAAAGTACCCGTGCCTTGCGGCCTACATACCTTCGACCCACACCGCTTCTAGCCTGGCGATCTTACTCCGTATACAAATCGACGATCGTTGATAGTCTGACCAATGTAAGAGAAGAGGGGTATAGCATGTAATTATCTATCTTTCCAGTGTGCAGAATGCAGTATGATGTACATAAAATGATAGAAGAAAAAGAAAGAAAATACTAAATATCATCTCTCCAATCCTTCCAAGGGACAAATTGCTCAATCACTGACATCGAAACTTGTCCCGCAACCGCAGTTACTTGTTGCGCGGGGGTTGTCCACAATCTTGAACTGGCTACCGATCAACTCGGTGGTATAGTCCACAGTGCTACCGTGTAGCAGCTCGAGCGAGGGCTCATCCATAACGACCTTAGCCTCGCCAGCTGACTCTGTTGCACCTTCATCTGCTTCTCCTTCGAACACGGTATCCTCTTCAGGGTCAATTTTAGAAGCCCCTTCTAGGGACATCATATATTGGAAACCATGACATCCGCCGCTGGTGACTGTGATGCGAAGATGGTGGTATGGATTCTCTTCCTTGATAGCGGAGGGAGAGGAGGTTGGGTCTGTGATATCGCGGAGACGCTGCGCTGGGTTAGCTTGATGATTCACAAAAATATAAAGTTCTCAAAAGGTAGGGGAAGCAAAATGAAGAACAAAAAAAAGAAAACATGCAACAGTGAGGATTCGCTGGTGGTCACCCACCCAACTACTAACTCACCGGCGTGTGGCTTAAGTACGGCTGAGCGGACGGGAAGCCCTGTTTTCCACACCCTATGGTCGCATGTACTTGCAAGAGCATCTGAAGGGCCCAAGGCGCGGCCATGCGGTCGTCCCATGTCGGCTGAAAGCAAGCCGACAGCAAGCCGACACCGAGACGGACCCCCCGGCACTTGAGGCGCATACAGCCCATACAGCTTCCCACCCGTCACAGCACAAGCCACAGAGAAAAACGAAGCAAAAGCAGGCAATGCAAAGAAATTCATTATCAACTCACCTCGACGGCCCGTGGTGAGATACCAATCATGAGGGATTGTCCATCATCTCCGGTTCTCGGGTTTTGCGTCACCTTGGTGGCAAGGTGGATGGACGAGGAGGAAAAACACGCATTTTGCTGGCGGATATAGCGAGATGTTGAGGATTGAGGCGCTGAGCGTTTGAAAGGAGCTGCACTACTTGCGACAGTGCTTGGCCGGCGAGGAACGACTTCGCCGCCGGGGAATGCGGAGAGGCGCAAGGCCGGTCGGGAAGTTGAGAAGAGCCGGCACGTCTGTGGTTGGGATAACCGCCGGATGGCTGTCGATGAGAATAAAGGGCGTGACATGGCTAATGTGTGAACGAATGAAATATTTCAAGAAGAGAAAGCAAAGAGATGAAGAACACTTGATATCAAATCATTCCATTCCGATTACATCGGGTTAGTCAGTTTATCAGTGACGCCATTGGTCAGATAGAGTCGGGGAACATTGGCAGAATAACATCCCTATCAGGAAGGGATCGACGAATGGTGGGGGACTGCAGATAAATGTATCAGCCTTCCAACGCTGTATGACTCTCTGCTGAAGCTCCGATCTGCTAGAGCTCTCAGCCTAGTGAAGCATACACGCCCTTCCCAGAAGCTATCTGTATCTAAATCAGTCACCATGGGTTCCCGGCAGCATGTTCGGGACATCAAAAGCGGCTCCCCGCTTCCCTATACAGATGATATCAGAGCTTACAAGAAAGAGTATGCCGAAGCTCTTGATGCTCAAGACCCGCTTCGGGGCTTCCGGGATGAGTTTATTATCCCATCCAAGAAGGATCTCAAGCGGAAGACCCTGACAGTAGACGAAAGTGCGTATGGAAATTTCTTGTATACCCACACGTCCGTTCTAATCTTTGGCTTTCTTCCTTCCCATTAGGCAATGAGGCATCTGATGAAAAATGCATCTACTTCTGTGGTAACTCACTTGGAGTTCAACCTCGTAGCACGCAGAAATATATCGAGCAGTACCTGCGAACTTGGGCAACGAAAGGCGTGACCGGGCACTTTGTGCCTCATGACGATCAATTACTGCCTCCTTTTGTCGACGTTGACAGCGCAGCCTCCAAGCTTATGGCTTCAGTTGTCGGTGCCTCTCAAAGTGAAGTGGCAGTTATGGGCACCTTGACTGCCAATTTGCACCTGCTAATGGCAAGCTTCTATCGCCCGACCAAAGAAAAGTATAAGATTATACTGGAGGGCAAGGCTTTTCCCAGTGACCATGTATGTCTCTCAGCTGTGCAGTCTAATTGTGTGTTTTGTTGCTGGTACTAACACGAGTGCAATGTAGTATGCGGTGGAGTCTCAGCTCCGCCATCATAACTTCGATCCGAAGGACGGCATGGTTTTGATCGAACCCGAGGATCTAGATCAGCCTACCCTGAGTACAGAGAAAATCATCAAAGTGATTGATGACAACGCTTCCAGTACTGCACTCATCCTCCTCTCGGCCATTCAGTTCTACACAGGGCAATACTTCGATATTGAGCGCATCACGGCTCACGCCCACTCTAAAGGCATCTTGATCGGGTGGGACTGCGCTCATGCCGCCGGGAATGTGGACCTGCAACTTCACGATTGGAATGTAGATTTCGCAGCCTGGTGCAATTACAAGTACCTCAACAGCGGACCGGGTGGCATAGCAGGACTCTTTGTCCATGAACGCCACGGCTCTGTGGATGAGAAACAGCCTGGAAGTGACGACACATTCCGGCCTCGACTCTCGGGCTGGTGGGGTGGAGATATCAAAACGCGCTTCAACATGGAAAACAGTGAGTATCTGGCTCCAATATATATATGAGCGAGACTAACGAATATAGAATTTTTGCCGCAATCCGGTGCTGCTGGATTCCAACTGTCGAACCCCTCTGTTTTAGACATCAATGCGGTCGTCGCATCTCTCGAAATCTTCAACCGGGCGACAATGAAGGAAATTCGACAGAAATCCCTCAACATCACGGGATACTTGGAACATCTTCTGATGAAGTATCCTCTAGACGCGGCCCCGGAGGATAAACCATTCACCCTAATCACGCCATCAAACCCAGCCGAGCGAGGTGCTCAACTCAGTCTACGTCTCCAGCCCGGACTGTTAGATCATGTTCTGCATTGTCTAGAGGAGAAGGGAGTTGTTATTGACGAGAGAAAGCCAGATGTGGTTCGCGTCGCCCCTGCACCCTTGTATAACACCTACACAGAAGTATGGGAATTCTGTCAGATCTTTTTGCAGGCGTGCAAAGAGGCCGTCAAGGCGCGTTGACTGTTGTTCTGTGGTGTACTATCGTATTTTTTTCAACTGCATATATTTAGATCCATCTATGGGAAGTCAATTTTGTTAAATCTTTATTTTGAATCCTTTGCCATTATACCACTCTAGGGCTAGGCAATTCTATCTACAAAGTAGTCTCTGGTAAAAAGTACTGACCAACTGTATAGAATCTTCGGCTTCTCGGCACGCCTTCGATGACCGTTATCTCCGCAAATGGCGAGCGATATGGATCTTTCCCGCTTACGTGCTAGCGAGAAAAAAATGGGGGTACCAACTGTTTCTCTGCGTCTCCAAGGCCTTTTTACTCGCATGTTTTGGTTTCAACACTGACAGCCGAGATGGCGGAGAAGGAAATAAAACAACCATCTGTTTCGCACCCGGAATCCGGCCAAGATGTGAACGCGGGAACGAGAAGCGGGGATCTTGCCGATGTCGACTACTCAGTCTTCACTGTCAGTCAGCGCAGGTATATTGTCTTCATGGCCTCGTGGGCTGGCTTCTTCTCGCCTGTTTCTTCACAAATCTACTTCCCCGCATTGAACACCTTGGCGAAAGATCTGCATGTGTCAAATTCGTTGATCAATTTGACTCTGACGAGTTATATGGTAAGGCCTCCTATATGTATACGTAGGGCATTTCATTTTATAGCTTGACTAACGAGAATGCAGATTTTCCAAGGGTTATCGCCCATGTTCATTGGTGACTTTGCGGATAAAGCTGGTCGACGACCAGCATATATCGTGTGCTTCACGATCTATATTGCAGCCAATATCGGACTCGCCCTGCAAAATAACTATGCAGCTCTTTTCGTTCTCCGGTGCTTGCAAAGTGCAGGGAGTAGTACCACCATTGCTCTCTCATCGGGGGTGGTCGCCGATGTAGCCACTGCATCACAACGGGGTTCCTACATGGGATTCGTCACGGCAGGATCTCTCATGGGCCCTTCAGTTGGACCAGTAGTTGGAGGTCTATTATCTCAATACATGGGCTGGCGGGCGATCTTCTGGTTTCTTACCATCTTTGCAGCGGCTTTCATGATTCCGTTTCTAGTTTTCTTCCCGGAAACTGCTCGTGGTGTGGTTGGTGACGGCTCATTGCCTCCTCAGAAATGGAATATGTCCCTGATCAGCTACATGAAGTCCCGAAAGGCCCGCGAGGAAGGCGTCGTATCTACGGCAATTGCATCCAAGCAGAAGCTCAAGTTTCCCAATCCTTTCCAGACGCTTGCCATTGTATTCCAGAAGGATATCAGTCTCATTCTCTTCTGCAATGCCATTCTTTTTGCTGGATTCTACGACGTGAGCGCAAGCATTCCTTCTATCTTCAATGAGCTCTACGGGCTAGACGACCTCCAGGTCGGTCTCTGCTATATTCCATTTGGCCTCGGTGCGACCATTGCTTCCATTATCAATGGCAAACTGTTGGACTTCAACTACCGCCGACTTGCAAAGCAATTGAACTTCCCACTAACCAAGAACCGGGAAACCGACCTACGGAACTTCCCTATCGAAAAGGCTCGCCTTCAGCTCGCATTTCCTCTTCTCACGTTAGGAAGCCTCTCCATTCTTGTGTTCGGCTGGTTCTTAAACTACGGAATTCATCTTGCTGCGCCAACCTGTATTCTGTTCCTCATGGGATTGACATTGACTGGAGCATTTAATACCATAGGTACACTGCTGGTAGACCTATATCCAACACAAGCGGCCAAATCCACTGCTGCCAATAATTTCGTGCGTTGCTTGCTGGGAGCTGGCGCAACAGCACTCATCGATCCTATGCTTTCTGCCATGGGCCAGGGCTGGTGTTTCACATTCATCGCGTTAGTGATGCTGGCCACGACGCCGCTGCTTTTGATCGTAATTCGCAAGGGGCCAGATTGGCGTGAAGAGCGTCGTCTGAAAGAGGAAGCTAGGGATACTGGGGGCGGGAATGCTTCAAGAAGTTAGAAGTGAGCAAGGAATTATTATCCCTCCCCCCGATGACCATCATGAACTACGTTTTCCCTGTCGATACCCTTTTAGAGACTTGCGCACAAGAAATGCATGATTATAGAACTCTTCAATAATACAAGAAGGCAAAGGACCAACATGATCACTGCCATGATAAGCTGTTGTTCCAAATCGCATTATCGTCCGCGGACACATTTCCAGTCTCTTTCCAACACTTAACCCGTACTCCAAGCTTATCGCATCACTTGAAAGCAAAATGAGCCCGCTCCAAAGGCTGCCGTTCCGATTCCCAGGCTAACCAATCCGATCTCGTAGTTCTGGACATATGTTAGCAAAATAAGCGTTGTCAAAGCTGGAGAGCAAGACTCACGGCAATAGACCCATCGCATTAACCTTCCAGATACCCAGACCCAGTAATACCAGCTGCATCAACATATAGACCACCTTTACTCCAAGCAGACGCGAATGTGTCGATGGGGTTTCGTACTTGGCGAACGCCGCATTGGTGCCTATCAGACCCTGGATGGGACCCTTAAACAACATAAGGACCATCATAATGCTAAAAATCTGAAGACTGTTGCCGGACATGTACATCATAATGGCATTCATGGGGATCTGCTTGGATGGGGCGATGGCGATCTCCCACGCTTTCTTCATCTTAAGCGCGTCGGTCTCATCGGGTTTCTTCGTAGTAGATTGTTGCTGCTGTTGCTGGCGCTGAAAGATACCGTATTAGTATCTTTGCATTCATAGTGTTGTGATTCATGGTGGAACTCACCTGCTTGCTTCCCCGACTGCTCGAGAAGCCTGGCGGGTCCGGGATGCTAGATGCGGCCTTTGAGGGGCGCGGCATCGGGGAGTTTAACGAAACAACCCATTGCGGAGGAGGAGGGGGTGGTAGACGAGCTTGTGACATAATTAAGAGATAATAAATGTGGTGTGGGGGGGAAGACGATCTTGAAAGAATCGAATGACTGGGGAAGAAGGAAAGTTGCTTGGGTAGGGAGGTTCCCTCCGCACTGGCTACTCGCCGCCTTCAATTCTCCTTTCCCTCTTTTTCCCTCTCTCTTTATTTCCCACTTCGTTAATCTTCTAATTCTTTATTGTCTGGGCAAATGACAATGCCCAATCGCTAATTTAATTTGTTTCCGAGTATCCCGAATGCGCCACAAGTGAACACGTCCTCGGTCTCACCCTTTTCCTCAAAACTCCCCGACGGCCCGGACCCTTTGAACTCGATTTCGCGCTTTACTTCCGTCTTATCATTGACGATCCTCTAGCCAATCTCGCCTGTGATTGATCGCACGGCCGTCAGATACGAAAGCTTGCCAAAGTTCGCATTCCAAGAAATCGCGCCTAGCAGTGCCTAATCGCTATTCGCCCATACCGCAGCCATGAGTTCTGGAGGAGATGCGAAGTTATTCGCCAGGGTACGTTAGCTTGCCCAGCCTGTCCTTTGATTGCATGATCTCTCCCGCATCGCATCATCGCTGTTCTCCCCCCCCCCCTTCCCCGCATTATACTTCCATGCATTCACTTCCCCTCGCTTTGGTGAGCTCTGTACTCGGGCGTTTGTGCATCTTGCTTGGTTCCCTTGCATTCGGCATAGGCTATTTGCGCTACTCCTACATCACTCCAAAAATCACATCATATCTGCCCTCATGTTCATCGGTATTGCTCCTTACCCTTCGTTCCATGGCTCACGTTTGCGAAATACACAGGGCAAGGTTGCCGAGCTACGGCAGGAACTCAATAGCGGCGGTAAGAAAGACAAGAACTATTCCGCCAAAAAGATCGCACTTAAGAAGATTGTCGCCAATATGACCATGAGCAACAACGATATGGTTGCGCTGTTTCCGGATGTTATCGGTTGTATGAATCTGCCGAGCTTGGAGATCAAGAAGATGTATGTCCAGACCCTCTACTCAATAATGATGCTTACGGTGTGCCATACGGTGTAGAGCTCGCTTGCTAATACGTTGTATAGGTGCTTCTTATTCCTGGTCAACTACTCCAGAATGAAACCAGAGGTCGCGTTGAAGGCGCTGCCTATATTGGTTGATGTATGCCCCCGCTGTTCCGAAATAAGATTCGAGTCGATCTGACGTTGCTCTGCAGGATATGGGAGATAACAACCCACTTGTGCGCGCTCTTGCATTGCGGACCATCTCATATGTGCATGTTCGCGAATTTGTGGAGGCGACATTCCAACCTGTCAAGCGCCTGATGCAAGACAATGATCCATATGTCCGCAAGACGGCAGCCTTCTGCGTTGCGAAGCTCTATGAGCACGATAAAAAGATGGTTGAGAACTCAGATCTGATCGACAGGCTCAACCGCATGTTGAAGGATGAAAACCCGACTGTTGTTTCTAGCGTCTTAGCTTCCTTGGTGGATATTTGGGGCCGCAGTGAATCGATTTCACTCACTATCGACTATGTTAGTGCCTCGAAATTGGTTTCAATTCTGGCGGACTGCTCTGAGTAAGAATCTTCTGTTCCATATGTGAGGACTGTTGTGTTAACAGTTCAAACAGATGGGGTCAAACCTACATCCTTGAGGCATTAATGGCATATGTGCCCCAGGACTCCGCGGAGGCGCTTCTGCTGGCAGAGCGAGTTGCCCCGCGACTATCACATTCAAATTCCGCCGTCGTCCTAACCTCATGCCGTGTCATCCTTTATCTCATGAACTACATTCCGGGTGAAAAGCATATCACCTCTTTATGCAAGAAGTTATCTCCACCCCTCGTCACATTGCTTTCCAAGCCCCCCGAGGTCCAATATCTCGCACTGCGCAATGCTATCTTAATTCTTCAGAAGAGACCGGAGGTCTTGCGGAATGACATCCGAGTGTTCTTCTGCAATTACAACGACCCAATTTACGTCAAAGTCACCAAGCTGGAATTGATGTTCATGCTAACCACAAAAGAGAACATCCCGATCGTATTGGCAGAGCTCCGAGAGTAAGAACTTCTCGGATTGATTGTATTAAACGTGTACTGACATCCTTCGCAGATATGCCACTGAAATTGACGTTCACTTTGTGCGCAAGGCTGTCCGAGCCATTGGCAAACTGGCAATCAAGATTGAATCCGCCGCAAAGCAGTGTATCGAAACGCTTTTGGAGTTGGTCGATGCCAAGATCCCATACATTGTCCAAGAAGCAACAGTGGTGATTCGCAACATCTTCCGCAAATATCCCAACCAGTATGAAAGTATAATCAGTCATGTTATCCGAAACATCGACGATCTGGATGAACCTGAAGCCAAGGCAGCCGTCATTTGGATCATTGGCCAGTATGCGGACCGCATTGATAACTCAGATGGACTCCTTCAGGATTACTTGGCCACATTCCACGACGAAACGGTCGAAGTGCAGCTGGCCCTGCTCACGGCTACCGTCAAACTTTTCATCCAACGCCCCACCAAGGGCCAGAAGCTCGTACCACAAGTACTGAAATGGTGCACCGAAGAAACAGACGACCCCGATCTGCGTGATCGTGGTTACATGTACTGGCGCTTGCTGTCAACGGACCCAGCAACCGCCAAGCAGGTTGTCATGGGCCAAAAGCCCCCAATCACGGCCGAGAGCGAAAAGTTAGACCCACGCACTCTCGAGGAGCTGTGTCTGAACGTTGGCACTCTCGCCACTGTTTACCTCAAGCCCATCCACCAAGTTTTCCGTGCTGCCCGTCCTCGGCGTCTCCTACCCAGTCCAGCCTTGCAACGTTCCCAAATCGATGACGGCACAGGCAATATGCTCGAATACAACCCTCCCTCCGCAAACATGGCCGCCGCCTCAACCAGTAATAGCGGTCTAGCCACAATCATCACCACAGGTGATCCCGTCACGCCAATGTACAACGGGCCTCCTCCTCCTCTCCCTATCGCCCCGGGCGCCAACCCCGCAACTACTGGTCCTAGCAACATGAATGAGGCAGCAGATGCAGCAGACGCTTACTTCAGTGGTATCGGCTCCCAGCAAATGGCTTCTCTGGACCTTGATGGTGCCGGTGGTGGAGGTGCGCCTCAGACACAGTACGTTGTGACTCAAAATCAGCAGCAGGGATATCAGCCACAACTGGCTGGTGGAGCTGCCACGGGAGAGTTATTATTGTTATAATTTAGTCTAGAGGGGGGAAGTACTTGTACATGTAGATAGAAGACGTTTCTCATGCGGCCAGCGCCTAGTAATTACAAAATATTTTCATTTGAGAATTTCAAGTTTCTAGGGTTTCTCTCATCCACTTCCCAAATGACAAAAATCCTATCCCAGAGCAACTCCAGATTTTGCTTCCATGGAAAATTTGAAATATATAGAGTATTTCTCGTTGATCTAATGCTTTCATCAAGTAACTGTTTTTCTTCTACCTGACACAAATACTCTCCATGCTGTGTTAAACCATCTGCCTTCAAAGAAGCAGCGACAGCAGACCAGGGTGACACATGAAATAGCGGACGCCCACCAAAGAAATCGCGATAATCCAACTTGAACTTGATTTTGAACGGACCAGGAAGCCTTGAACTTCCATGATCCATGAACGGGGGAACAACTCGAAAAAAATAAAAAAAAACAAACAAACGGAAACAAGAAATATGAAGGGGGGGAGGAGAGCAATGAGTATAATATGGAAAATAAAAAACAAAGTAGGCAGAGAAAAAGAAAGAAAATTCATCTCAAGTCATGTCCGTTCCTCTTCTAAACAGAAGGCTCCAACCACTCTTCGCTTTTTTTCTTTTCAACTCTCTCGGCACACTTATGAGACACAGGCCCCGCTTAGTAGACGCGAGCGAGGTTACGCAGGTACCAGTCGACCAGACGGCGGCCGGCCTTGGTCTCACTGACGTGGATCAGGTCGTCCTCAAGAGCGTAGTCGAGATCGTTGGCGATAGCAGGCTCACCATCCAGGAGACCACCGTCGACCCAGCGGATCTGGCGGCTGCGCTGCTTGTTAACGAGCAGCCACGAGCGGAGCTGCTCGGGGGACACCTCGAGGAAACCTGCAAGTTTCTTGAGGTCCATGGTGGTGTAGAGCTTGAGGTAAGAGCGGATGGTGGGGTT
The DNA here is from genome assembly GCA_019190355.1 of Penicillium palitans. Classification (NCBI taxonomy): domain Eukaryota; kingdom Fungi; phylum Ascomycota; class Eurotiomycetes; order Eurotiales; family Aspergillaceae; genus Penicillium; species Penicillium palitans. The sequence continues at coordinate 160,223 of JAHAQQ010000009.1, forward strand.
GAACAGGGTGTTCTTGACCTCATCCATGAAGATGGCGGTGTGGTGGTCGACGGGGTCGACGTTGGAGGCTGGGTTGTCGAAGTCGGGGGGAGTGGGGTTGATGAACTTAGGGCAGGAAGAGCGGAAGAGCTCCTCGAAGACGGGCAGAGCCTCGGGGCCACCCTTCTGCATGCGGTAGAACTGCTCGCCGTACTTCTCGCGGACGGCCGAGTGGATGGTGTCATCCAGACGGGTGGGGTGGAGAGCGACACAGATGGCGATCAGGGCGTACATCTGATCGTTCTTCTTGGCGATGGCTTCGTAGTTGTTGCCACCCTTCTGGAAGTTCTTTGTCCGGGACACATACACGAGGATGTGGCTGAACATGCGGATGGCGTCGCCGTAGCGACGCATCATCATGTAGGAGAAGCCCACGTAGTAGTAGGTGGTGAAGTGGGCGGCCATCACGCGGGCGAACATGGCCTTCTTGTTCATCTCGACGTCGTCGAGGATCTTCAGGGCAAGACTGAAGTCACCGAGGAGACAGTGCACGCGCAGCAGTCCGATGATCGAGAAGTAACCGAGCATCTTGTACAAGGGGCGCGATCCGTACTCGCCGGCGACAGCCATTGGGTCCTCTCCGCGCTTGGTGGCGTTCAATTGCTCGCTGATCTGCGAGCGCTGGATGAGAGAGTAAAGCACGTTCAGCACTGAGTAGCAGCCCCATGTGTTCGGGTTCTCGCGGAGCAGCTGGCTCTCTTCCTCGTTGGATCCAGTGCGAGCAACGCGGTTGCGGTAACGGCAGAAGGATTCGAATTGGTAGATGAACTCGTCAATAACTTCCCAAGCCCAGTAGTACTGATTGTAGAGAAAAAAGCATCGTTAGTCTTCTGTAATGTGTTTTGAGGGATGAATTGACCTGTTGATTTCCCGAATGCCAAGCTTTCACTTTTCATTCATGGCGTTCAACAATCGGTCGGCGAAACGGGATACCTACGTTAGGAACTTCCAAGTCCACGGGGCCATCGGAGTTCAAGATATAGTGGAAGAGACTGCAGTAGTTGTCGTAGCTAGCGAATTTGGTCTCGAGAGTAGCCTGGTATTCCAGCGGGGTGGCGGCGGCGGCCAACTGGGCCTGGAGGTCCTGGGTCTGCGATGCACCGTGGGACAAAGTCTGGTCCAGCTCGCTCATTCCATCGTCGTAGTTGACCTGCTCGCGGTAGTCGTTGGCCATAGCCTCCTCCTCATTATCGGACTCATCGTTCAAGTTGGGGCGCGCATTGGCGCGGTCTTCGTAGGACATGTTGAGTGGGAGGGGGGGAAGAAAAGAGTTAAAAATGCAGCAAGAGGCCGAGATGAAACGGCAGTGAGAAAGCGGAAGGGGCGAGGTGGGGAGGGGGGGGGGATAGCGTCGGCGTGTGCGATTTGCCAAAGAAGTCGAATTTTGAGGGTTTTCGCTTGGGTGTTTGTGCTTATCTTATCTGCGCATAAAGTAAGAGTGATGACTCAGCTATACCAATTTCCAAGGTTTGTGCACGGTGCACTTAGTACGGTGTAAGTACCCGCTACCGAGAGTGTCACCTGTTTTGGCCAGAAATCCTTGTACTATCTACTTCCAACCGAATATAATTTCAACATTGCTATAGCTTCACCTACATACATACCTAAGTACCTATATATGTAAGTAGAAATTTAATAAGTGGTATGATGGAGTAAATTTCCCTGAAGCGTATAAGATGTTAATGGAAGGGGCCCTGAACATTCTGAACAGACTTGTTCCTTCTTTCTGGCTGTTCCATGTCTTGATATAAAATGTGATACTGTATACTCTCTACTTCCAAGACGTGTTTAAAGCATACCTTAGTGCACTAGGTGTACATGAATACTTAAACTATATTTCTACATGTATCTACATATTGCCATCTAGTGAAGTGTATGGCAATTCCAAATATAAAAGCCTAACAGACAGACGTAACAGAGCCTAACGGTGTCACAGCAGACAGAGGACAGTTGGCTTTAGCACATTACCAAGTCAGTTCAACTTGGTGAACATTTTTATACTTTCTAGGGGAATTTTTGGAAGTCCAGCACTAGAGAGAAAACAGGATTTCCTCGAGTATGTGATTTCATTAACTAGGTAGGTGTGAAATATGTAAGGAAAAAACTTCCGGTAGATCAGAGGCCAGCAACTGGTTGCCTGTCATCGGCTAACACTCTTCTGCAGGTGACAGCCCCTTCCCTTCCCCTCAGTCACTGTCAGCGCCTGTTTCCCCCTTTTCCCCCCCTCTAAACCACAGACGGTGATACTGCACACCATCGTCTCTGGACCGGAGTGCCAGGAAGCCAGAGATTTCACTAGCCATCACCGAAGAGTTAGGTAGGCCAGCTCAAATGTTTACTCTGCCATGACGGGTTTCTAGGATATTGCAGCTTTCCCTCAACAGCCTCATTTCAGCCTTACCGTCGTAACACCCCCATTCCGCATCTCAACCTTTGTTTCACCCAAGTGTGCAGCAGGATGAAATCTCTTCCAATATTGTTTATCTTGTGACAGCGTAGCTGAATTGGTACAGTCAAAAACACAGGCGCCATGTTAATTTTTAGGGCTCAAGACTCCTCCACTGTTCCGGGTCATCAAAGATTGCAATAGCCTCAGGTGGCAGTCGGACGCCTAGGTGCAGCGCGATCTTCCTGATCTCATAAATCACGTCGGCTGTTTGTTTAAACCTGTGACTAAGAGCGGTTCCAAACCGATAGAGCTCAACAAATGCCAGTCTTGATTCGTCACTTTCTTCCAACTGATGAACTAAGATCCGAAGACCAGTCTGTACCGCATCGACTATCTGGCTGGATATGTGCTTGAGGCCATACGACTGACGATGGATGCGAAGGCATTGCGCCGTTTCCTCGGCGGACTTAACCTGATAGTACCGGGCGTCTCGGACAGATTCTGGCTGATGAGGGTCTTTTAACATCTCAAACAGATACATGATAGCCTGGAGACATTTAATTCTTCACGCGGTATCAGCACAGGAAAAATCGGGGTGCATGCACTAGGAAGGCAGTCATGCTTACCGCAAGAGAAGGACTTGTGGGACCGAATTTCGTTGTATCTCGGGCACACTCGGCCAGCGTTGCAGCCAAGAAGTCAAACGATCGAATGGGTCTTGAGCTTTGTTCCACAACTCCTTGAAACTGGCACCCCGACTTTTGTCAGAAACGAGCTTCTGGACATCGACTAAGATTATGTTGACCTCAGCCAGTCCATCCCTAACTTGAGGCAGGCTGGCTGGCTTTTTGTCATATATGATATTGTTTGAGCGAGGGTATGGGGTCCAGTCAAGGTCTTCGTTGCCACACAGCTTGACCTCAGATGTGGGATATGCCGAGGGAGCAATCTTCTGCAGCTCAATCGACATTTGTCTGCGCCAGTTGATTAGACATTGCTCGTTTCTATGGGGATGGGAGCGCTTACGAGCTCATACTGAAGACACCCCAGGCAGTGATCGTGCGAACCCGTTCCGTCTCCGGCATCATCTTTTTCGACACTGTTGGGATATCAAACAGTCCTATATCCCGTGCTAGCTGGACTGCTTGACAAAGCATCATCCAGCTTTTTTTGACTCGTCCTTGATATTTAAATCTGCAAGAAATCAATATCGTGAACATGACTCGTTTGCTACAAATCAGTGGGCAACATACACACAGCACATCATGAGGAGGGCCTGGATGTTCGGCAAGTCGTGGCCATCATCTTCGACTTCCCACAAGCTTTGTGCCTCATGGACAAAGTTCTGGCCCCGCGAGAACATGTTCTCGGGGGTGGAGAGAACATCAGGACTATCAGAATAGGCCTATATCGGGGTTAGCTCATGGCTTCGCAAAGGGGTACATTTGTGGGATTCATACGCTAGCCATGGACAATATGCTATTGACGAGAAAGGGCGTGCAGAACTCTGATCTTCGATCCCCGAGTTTCATATGTTCGAGGAAGATACGTTGATCAAGGAACTGCGAGCATGGGTGGTCCCAGGTAAAGTAAAGCGAGACTAGGTGCGAGACCAAATAATTATCATCTGTGACCTTTGTCCACGGCTTTGCCGGCACCTCAAAGAGCGGTATGTCGCAAAGGCTCTCCAGTGTGACACGAGCATAAGGGCTAACTGTTGGCCATTGCGGAGGTTTCATGTTTGGGATCTCATCCGGCGTGACAGGGGCATAAGGGCTAGCCGTTGGCCATTGTGGAGGTTTCATGTTTGGGGTCTCATCCGGCGTGACAGGGGCATAAGGGCTAGCCGTTGGCCATTGTGGAGGCTTCATGTTTGGGGTCTCATCCGGCGTGACAGGGGCATAAGGGCTAGCCGTTGGCCATTGTGGAGGTTTCATGTTTGGGGTCTCATCCGGCGTGACAGGGGCATAAGGGCTAGCCGTTGGCCAC
>JAHAQQ010000009.1:164648-294025 GCA_019190355.1 Penicillium palitans
GCCGTTGGCCATTGTGGAGGTTTCATGTTTGGGGTCTCATCCGGCGTGACAGGGGCATAAGGGCTAGCCGTTGGCCACTGTGGAGGCTTCATGTTTGGGGTCTCATCCGGCGTGACAGGGGCATAAGGGCTAGCCGTTGGCCATTGTGGAGGTTTCATGTTTGGGGTCTCATCCGGCGTGACAGGGGCATAAGGGCTAGCCGTTGGCCACTGTGGAGGCTTCATGTTTGGGGTCTCATCCGGTGAGCTTGCTATATCCCCAGGGTCCGACGGCCGTCTCACCCCGTTACCCGAAGTTTCTGTGGGATTCTCCCCAAGGTCTAAACCCGCTCGTTTGCTGGCATCCAACACCTCTTGGATGTTCCCGAATGTCGTGGCCGGGCATCCGACAGCATAGGCGATGGCTTTGAATGGAGCCTTTTTCCGGATCAAATCCACCACTTTATCAATCTGGAGTTGATCATCCGATGCGAGGGTGCTCAACAAAGAATCTAGTAGATCTTTGTGGTTTTTGAGCTCCTGGATCGTCCGCTTGACAGCAACCTTTCGTCTGAGGTCTCGAGTTGGATCAAAGAAACATTCGGTTCCGGCGGATCGACAAGCTTTACATGGGGACTCTGGCCCGGAACACTATATCGAGCAGATCACAACAATTAGCCATTTTGTTCCAAATTTTCGGACAAGACGGAGAGGGAGAAACGGAAAGGAAAACAGGGATCAACTGATGCACCGACTCACCTTTCTCTTTGCATGTTTACATGCCAGGCAGGCTGTGGAATTCTTCTTTGGCCTACTGACAGCAGTCGACATCTGCGGAGCGAACATGCGCGGCGGTCCCGGAGCCAACGCGGGAAATTGTTTCGTGTTCTCGTGGGGGCTCATCTTCATTTTCAAAAGATCAGCCTCACGGAGTATGATCTCCCAAATGAATGCCTCGGGATTTCTGACCGAAATATACTGCGATTGAAGCTTCCGCGGCAATGGGAATTTGAAGCAACGATTTGTAGGAACCGATTTTTGGGATAGTGCAGGCAAAACGGTCCTCTATACAAGACTAAAACACGGTCCTAACGCTTCCTCTTATGGGCCATCGAAATCGACGTCTCCAACGTCTCACCAGCACGATGTCAGAAAGGGGGTAAGTGTCATGTCGCAATGATACAGGCGTCACGGTGCGGTGCGTTATTTACGCATGAAGGTGGGACACAACTAAAAGAAACTATTCTGGAACCGGTCAAAGTGATCGAAGTCTACCTGCAGGTGACAAGATCCCAAAAGCGAGGGGGGTCGCGTTGGCAAACAGAAGGGGAGGTTCGACGCCCGTCACACAACCGGGGTAACCCGGTAGGCCAAGCTCGAATTCAGCAATGATTGGAGAGCTAGCAAATTCAGCAACCTGTCAATATAAGCCGATGGTATGCAGCAGATGGGTGAAGGGGGGCATCGCGTTGAGACTAGCCCGAGAAATATTGTCAAGAGATTCGGGAGATCGAGGACAACCCGAATATGGAAACCCTACCAGCTTGGACTAACTTGCACTAACCTTTCGGAGAGCACGACACACCAAAAATCAAAAAAATCAAGGGCGAATAAAAAAAAAAGAACGAGAAAAAAGAATGGAAAAGACTATGGAAAAAAAGAGATAAAAAAATAAAATAAAAAAAATAAACGACATCCACCTTCGACGCTGTAGGGATGTATCAGTACGGGGGAGCACTAAAAAGGGACTTTTTAGGGCCTCGGTACGCAATCTCTACATATTTTGATACTTTCTCGGAATACATGCCTGAATTGGAACTCGGGAGATTCTTTCATTATCAAGTTTGTTCTACTCATCCGATGGCCTTTTCTAAGAACATCGGATTCTACTTTCCACCCCCTAATCGTTTGTCTGGTTTACTTGGGTTATTATATTGTGAGATTGTTGACTTGTATAGGAAACTCATATGTTAATCACATATCCTGATCCATAACCTCCACCCTTCTCGCCACGTTCCACCTTTTCTTTTTCTCCGTGGACTAATTGAGATGACATGTTACAAGGAACCCCCCATGTCAATATTGTATCCTGGGAAGCATTTGTGGAGAATATCACTCGGTTTACTAACCCACCACGCTCACACCACCTGCAGCGTTCGCTCTGGGATGAAATCTGAATTTAAACCCGGACGGGAGCCTGGAAAAATGATCCAAACGGCAGGGTTCGCAACTCCCGGCCGAAAAATCCAGCACACCGGTTGATTGGACGCCCACGAGATGCCCGTCTCAATTAATCTTACAACCTTACAATCTCTTATATTGATAGTGAGTTCCGCGGAGAAAGCGATTTCCCCCCCCAAAACAAAGATAAAAGAAAAAAAGAACCTAAAATAAGAAAGGCAAACTTACCGACCCTTAGCCTAGATGAACTTATGCGCCCGTAAACTGAAATTCGAGATAACGCTAGAGCTTGGGCTCCCATTCCTTTACACCCTATCGCTTGAGGTTGTTTGAAACTCTAAAACCACACATGTACTTCGCCCCCTCAGGATAAGTTCCAGCCATGGTTAGATGCCCGGGACCAGGAACCAGTGAGATCGACTATGCGGCTGAGATCCCCCTCTTTGTTTTCCCGGGTTCAGGCATTTCACTTCTCAGCAACTGTTTCCCTATCCCTGCAACGCAAAGTACAGCACATAAAGGTGTAAATTGTCTGCAATGTAACGTGAGCTACGAATCTCTGTCACCTACATGTGTGATGGAAGCGCCCCCCTGGCCTTTATAGGAGAAGACTCCTGCCAAAAGCAGAATTAGCGTAAAGCAAGACAATAAAAACGCAGCTATCCTATAGTTTTGGCTGATATGCTTGGTAGTTTCGATTTGAATATTCGGCACCAGACCACTTTCGAATCGACTTGCATGTACCTATCTATATTTGGTTAGATCTGCCTCGCTTGCCCTTCTCCCCATACCTCGATATACTTTGTATGGGGTTATACACAATATATGTCGTCCACAGCTATCCATGGATGGATAAGACTTGATATCATTTACATAACTAATCCTCAATGACTCGGATAAAACATCCAGATGTCTTTGGTTGGTCGGATGTGTTCACCGTTAGTGGTTCCAAGGTTCCATGGTTGCCCACTCCCCCCGCTTTTTCAAGGTTTTACTATATTTGGACTCCATAGTCTCGTTCAGATGACACGGAATTTGCAGTTTAAACACATATATTTACATGGATATACTTACTAATAAAACATATGAGGTCCATATAAACACTCTATTTAGCTTTTATATCTTAAACTTCCTTGTTTTTTTAATTTTTAATTTTTTTTACTTTCAGAGAACCACGGCCCGTTAATGCATTGCAGCTGTAGCGGGGTATTTATTTATTTAAGTATGTATTTAGTTAAGTATTTTTAATCTAAATTACCCAAGTTTGCCAAGGTCATTCTCATTATTTGCTTTTCTATTTGACCCCATAAACCCAGTTCTTGCATATCTCCACCGGGGCATTGGTTTCTGACACCTGCCATTCATTATATGTTGTGCTCCGTACTCCGTACAATATACGCAAGCCGTGTTTGCTCTTTTCCTTTCTTTTTATTTTTTTTGTGCCATTTGAGCCATTTATAATCCTTAGGATAAGACCAGGTGCAAGAACTACGGTACGAGTCAAACAATAGTTCGCTGATCCTATACGTCATATTATTACGTTCCGTCTTTGGATCTTGCCCTTGATTTTAGCCTGGTCGGTTCTGTATCCAACCATCGGATACCAACAAGAGATGCTTGCGGCATACGCACATGTCAGTATCCAGTCTGCATTATTGGCTTGAGATCTGTCATATATCAAGGAAGCACCATCCTGGAAGTTGGTAGATCATGCCTTTGCGAATATACTCAGACCTCGTGGTGAGTGATAACTGCCGACCAATCGTTCTAACAGCAATCTCGGCCTTACCGGGGTTCTTGACAAATGTATAAAGCATTACTGTCTGTTTGTGGTATCTTGTTCCGAATCGATAGCCTGGACCTGTAGCGCAGACTATTATTCATGCGGCTATGGTTTAATCGTGCCAAGCCCACTAACACCTACTGGCATTGGTGTGCCCCAGCGGATAACAAATTCCCACCGGATCATAAACTGTAAAATTAAGATGAATAGATTCTTAGTACGTAATGCATTCTGTTATTTGAAGCAAGCACGTCAATCTAAGAATGAACTAGATAGATACATGTTGATAGCGAGATGATTCCGGAAACAAGAGGACCGATAGCTTACAACTACCAATCCATCTACCTAACGGCAGAGTTGCTTTAATTTATCAATTTGCGCCCCTTGACCTCGCCACCTAATGTCGCAATATGCTCGGGGTTATTGCTCTTCTCGCCTTTGCCGCCTTCGCAACAAGTGCAGGAGCTCCCACCATGTTGAGAACACCAAGTCCACCCAGAATAGCAAGGAAAATTTCAGTAGGTCCACCATCCTTCGCGCTCACGATACCATAAATGCTGAAACCTACATCGCCGGCGGCACCAATGGCCCTCAACATGGTCACGATGGTGGCTAATCCCGCCTCGTTCGCTGCCTCTCCCATACCAGGAATGAGTAGGATAAGAGCGGTGACGAATATGAGAACGATCTCCTCAACCTGCTCTTTGTGATATTCCTCTCCGATCTTCTCAACACTCTTCATACTGGCAATCGACTCGATATCATGAGTACTAGCGTCGATGCGCCGTCCAAGAGTATATAAAAGTGGCCTTTGAGGCGGCTCTTGGAATAAAAGAATTGAAAGAGGATCTTGCTTGTGATAAAACCCAGGGAATCAGCCCTGATATGTGCTTCCGTACCAGGTACCAGTTAGACATTTTGGGGCTTGAAAAGAGGACGAGGGAGGGGAGGTACTTAGAAATTGGAGGCCTTTTATACACGTGTACATTAGGTACCAACCAACCTGCTTGAACTTCCAAGGTTGAAATTTCATCTGATATAGATTGCAGTACCTATCGATTGATTCGGAATCCAATCTACCTGAGCTTGATTCAGCTCTAATATGTCCCAAATGTCAATGATCCTTCATCTTACATTTCTTTCTTCCAAATCTCCCTCGAAATGGCGTCGCCGAGAAACAAAGCAAGATCGACATCACTAATTCCGCAACCCATTCTATCGTATGGACCTTCATGGGACCCCGGTTGAACGGTGTCATATATCCGGACAAGCGGGGACCGATGTGGGAAGTAAAGATCACTCGCAACGTAGTAGTCACCCCCAGTCGCTATTGTTGTGCGGAACTCTGAACTTTTCAGAAGCGTCAGGTACAGCTTCTGAGATGTCTTGTTGCAAACTTTTGTTTGATGAGGCAGCTGCTTAACTCCACAGCCCGTAGTCAGCATGTTTGGACAGCCACCACAACTTGGGATCTTCGGGGTCGCTGGGGTCGCTGGGGTCGCTGGGGTCGCAGGCGGAGTTGAAGATGCCAGGCGCGGCGCGCAGCAAATCGTCCCACGTCATTGGATCATTTGCAACTATGCAGGCCCGTACACACCTTCCAAACATATCTGGTCTCATGTGGGCTAGCTTCTCATAGGTCAAACAGTGAGCGACAGCTGGATACCAGATAAGATCTGGTAGTAGTTTCCCGGGAGTATCCGCTGTGAGCCAAGACAGATCGTTGGACATGATGCGCCGGGCATTGATCGCGCACTTAATCTTGATCTCACATTTCTCTTCAGGGTGCTCAACGATTTATGTAGTCCACCATTTGGTAAAAATTGGATTGTGGTAGATACCATGTATCACCATGACCCATTCATGTTCGAGCATCTGCGGTCTTCAAAGTCGTGCGTAGCGGTCGATATCACCATTGTATGCGGCAACATGAATTAGTTTGTCCTTGTTAATGAGTGGGAAATCTGCAGGGAGTGGACTATACACCAATGGGAGATAATCCTCTGGTGCTTTAGGGCCCTTGCAGTCATGGTCATATATTCCCCAGTCTTCGGTGATATTGAAGTAATAGGGATCTGTGTAAAATCTGTCCCATGACCTGGAGTCGCTTTTAACCTCCCGAGGACCATAGTACTTTGATCTGGCACTAAGACTCGAGTAAGCCGCAGTATCCCCGTTCAGAGATGCAGCTCGACGCCCGGCAATATAAACCGTACGTTTCTAGTCGTTCATGATCTCGAAATTCACAGGCTGAGAGAGAATATAATGGTAAATTTGTTGACTGCCGTTGCTGCTTTTCTGCATGCTTGCGTAGCCAGCCTCCTCTGCGACATGTACCTCCGGAAGAGGATCGAGTTCTTCATACAGATCAATATATCCTGCGATGGCACAGGCACCAGCGGCATAATAGAGCATATCCGGGTATCGTTGAACCAGAGCTCGGAGGGTATCCTCTTTCGGGACTTCAGGGTACCAGATACAGTAAGGTGTCTCTTCGGGCTGTGAGATGGTTGGTATGATACCGCTCATGATATCCCGGGCATTCAAGGCGCGCGTGAACTCCGGGGTGACTCCACGTAGGTCCGGCTTAGCCATAGTGTCAATGAGATGTCCAGGTGAGGGATCAGATAACCTGAAAGGTTTTGATGGGCACTAATGCAAGGGAAGTGAGTAGGGTAGATAAATCCACGAGCGAGATACCTGGTGGACTCAGTCGAAGTAATAAAACAAGTAATAAAACATCCTTGAATAGCGTTTGGCCCCAGCGGGCCACGAAGCTTTTAATGATTCTGATCTACAGAACTAAGGGGCCTTCTCCACCTGCAGGATTTTCGGTTTTTTCGGTTTTTTCGGTTTTTAGTTTTTTTTTTTATTTTTTTATTTTTTTTCGGGGACCCGGTATTCAAGCACCAGATTCTCGGAGTAGGAATTAATTTGCGATTGATGAGTTCCGAGCCCCACGACCGAATGTATCTGCCAAGTCCGCCCGGGTTTTGCTCTATAACTACAGCGTAAGGATCAGTGTTTCTTTTATATATGTTGACTTCTTAGCACTAGTATCTATAGAAGTGACAGACTAAATCTGCTACATAGGTACATTCAAGTCATCAAATTTAGAATAAGAGTATGCCACAATTTGCATTTGATTTTGTTTGGATGGCTCAATGTCAATGTCACTTTGTAAGCTTTTCAATATGACTAACCAAAAATCTCATCTAGCACGTTACTAGCAGCCCATACGCATGATCATGACCAAGCTTTTGCCGTTGGTCTGGTTATGAAGGGTGACACGGATATATTCTCCGAACCAACTGCAGTTATGGGCATACGACTGTGGGGTGGGAGATTATTCGGGACTTTAGAATGAGGCTGGGATTCTGTGGACTTACCACTGGCCCCTCTAGGATATTAATTAGTGATTGTAAATGAAAGAATGGCCTTTTCTGCTCTTTGGGAAACGTACAGCTTAGTTAATAGAGTTTGGTGAAAGGTAGAATTTAATGGATAGGATCCATAGATATAAGTAGGTTATGTTAAGATTGAATCGGAAGATAAAAGATGAAAGAACCTTGGAAAGTACTGCTTTGTATGTAGGTAGATATAGGTAAAGTAGTAGGAATGGGACCTTTTGTTTCGCTTAGTTTTGAAGGAGCCAGCGGATTAGATTTATATATTAAGTTATATATAATGTGTAGAAAGGTCGACAATATCCAATATGCTATTTGATATCTATGTCACTCAGCATTTAGCTCCTTTGTATATAGTCATCATCGGCGATTCCAATTATATCGCTTCATTTGACCATTACGGCAGTTGGTAGAGTTTGAAGATGAGTGGTTGTTTTCATGTTCGTCATGCGGTGTAAGCCGGAAATACCATTTAGCTACCATGATTGGTGTAGATTAGGTATAAAAATAGCACTTCCGTAAAGATGTTCGATGGCGTCTTATTTTTTCGTGCTTGATCAATTGCCTATAATACACATATGTATTCTATAGAAGGTAACATGCCTGTTGTGTACTATCCAACCCGAAGCTTGAGGGTGCAGGATGCAAGTGCAAGGATTACCTAGGTATGCAGACTCAAACGCCAAGACTTTGTATACAGTAGTCACACAAATCAACAAGTTTTGCCCTAAGAATATGAAATGAAATCCTAGAACATCAATGCTGGAAGGCTACAATATTGTAAGTGAATTAGATCGATATCAACGCGGCTATCCTCGGAGATGCCAAAAGTGGGCCTCAAGATAGCCAGTATGAGACCCCTCATAGAATGCTCATAGTAGAGGGCAGGGCCAATTCGACTGGAATTTGGGACTTGATTTTACGGAGCGTCAAATTGTCAAAGAGATCAATTCCTTTTCAACATCCAACATATGTTGTACGACGTGCAATATAGAAATGTCGTGGCAAATAGAGATGAGGCGATATCCCCGGGAACCGTTCGGCGTTGGAAAACTTTTTTTTTTTGGGCCAAAGACGGTCCCGAGGGGCATTCCCAAGGTTCTCCGGGGCAAACCGCTTTCTTTAAAGAACAATGGGTTTTCTCTTTTGTGGACATATTTTAAAAGGTAACTTCATTCTCCTTGCTGTCTTCGTTTTCCTCTTAAGATCATCGGTTGACCGTCTTGTGACTCATAGAACCTCTCCCCCCGCATATTCAAGGAAAGAACCTTGATCAACCACAACCATCTCATCATGGGTTCTGTCGCTCCTAACGTTGCCGAGCTGGATGGCTCCAAGTTCAACATCACTCGCTCAACCAACCTGCGCGATGTGCCTCTGCCCGGCTCCCCAGAGGAGCTGAGCCACTCTCACTGCACTGACCACATGGTCACCGTGAAATGGACCGCAGAGAAGGGTTGGGAGACCCCCGAGGTCAAGCCCTACCAGAACCTCAGCATCCCGCCCACAGCCTCAGTCCTGCACTATGCCACCGAATGTTTCGAGGGAATGAAGGTGTACCGCGGATACGATGGCAAGCTGCGCCTGTTCCGCCCCGATTGCAACGGCGAGCGTCTGAACTCCAGCTCGCAGCGCTCCTCGCTGCCCGGATTTAAGCCCGACGAGGTGAAGAAGCTTGTTGCCAAGCTGCTGCAAATTGACGGACCCCGTAAGTTTCAAAACTACCACGAACCCAGGCTACCCTCGCCTACAATATAAATGAGAACGATTCACTAACAATTATCTCTAGGCTGGCTCCCCAACCCCGGTTCGTTCCTCTACATCCGTCCCACCGTTATCGGAAACGGTCCCCACCTCGGCGTTCAAGTCCCCAAGGAAGCCCTTCTCTTCATTATTGCCGTTCCCTGGCCCGACTTCACCAAAATGAAGAAGGACCCCGATGCCGAGCCCCGCAAGGGCCTTAGACTCTACGCCTCTTCCCCAGATAACATCCGCGCCTGGCCCGGCGGTTTCGGCTATGCCAAGCTCGGTGCCAACTACGGTCCTTCCCTGCAGGCTCACGGCAAGGCCCAGGCTCTGGGCTTCGATCAGATTTTGTGGTTGTTCGGACAGGATCGCCAGGTCACCGAGGCTGGCGCCAGTAACTTCTTCATTATCTGGCACAACACCGAGGGCAAACTCGAGCTTGTTACTGCTCCTCTTGATAACCAGCTCATTCTGCCCGGTGTTACCCGTCGCAGTGTTCTGGAGCTCGTGCGCGAGCGTTTGTCGCAGAACTTTGTTGGCAAGCTTGCGCCCCTTGAGGCTGTCGAGCGTACTTTGACCATTGATGATATTGAGAAGGCTTCTAAGGAGGGCCGTATTGTTGAGTCTTTCGTTTCTGGCACTGCTGTAAGTTGACCAATTGTCTGTTTCTTTATCCGAGTTGATATGCTAACATCTCATCCTTTTAGTACTTCATTACCCCTGTTGCTATGATCCGCAACGAGGACACTGATATCAACACCTTGCCTGCGAACGGCGAGCCTGCCGGGTACGCCGCGCAGATCAAGTCGTGGCTCGAGGCTATTATGTTCGGCAAGGTTGAGCACGACTGGGCTTACACCATCGAGAATGAGGGACAATAGATGGATAAAAAGATTCATAGATGATTTTAGATTTAGACTTGCAAGCAGTTTGGTTTTTTTGGTTGATGCCGCTTAGGCGGGTTTATGAAGCTTAGCATCGTGGTCGGTATTTTGGATGCTAGGATTGGACTGTATATAGATTTTAGACTGCACCCATAAAATATCGGCCTGTTTCGTTCAATGTTTGTTATTTTGGCTATTATTGGATTTGTAAAGTGTAACAAGACGCCGGTAAATGCACCTGAGAGCTGGATACCAGAAAAGAAATCATCAATTACTTTACATATCTCATGTACGCGCAGAAATAGAACAGAATTCAATGTCCTAATCTCGCATCTCACATATCAACAATCACCGGGGCATATTCTCCAGTCTCCTCGTCTTCGTCATTCCCATCCCAGTCCATTTCGACCTGTTCACCGTCCTCCAATTGGAGCATACCATGGCGAACGACAGGCCCACGACGAAGCTCCCAGTCATATTCTGCCTTCACCCACTCTTCAAGCTTGTCAAGCTCCAATTTGACTTCGGATGCACTATCTCCAACGAGGTCATCGACCGACTGACGCAGCTTCATGAGTAGATCGCGCAAGAAAGCACCACCCTCATCGCCATCAATCTCAAACAGCCCACCATCAACATCATCACATCGTTGCAGCTGCAATGACAGTATCCGAATAACTTCACTCATAAACGCTTCTCTATCCAGGACTGCACTCCGGGACGTAAGAATGAGCTCAAGAAGCCGCTTCCACTGCTGCAAACACGAATAGTTCATCATAGTTAGCACCATGAGGAAAGTAAACTGCAGTTCCCCAAGCAACTGATTCCCTCCAGAAGCCTCCCCAGCATACCGATCGATCAAGTCTCCCAGAGCCCAAGACCGATCTTTCGCAGCTTCAGTCCTTTCGCGCCCGACAGCACCTTCTCTCCACGTCCGCTTTAGATCAACCGGGATAAAGCCGAATTCGCGTTCCGCTTCCTCGCTTATCTCCGGCTCGGCGGGCGAGTCGACGCCGGGGATATGATCCGCGTCTCGGGTGGCCGTTGAAGCAGATGATAACACCCATCGCGGATGACCGTCCACATCGACCTCCGGATTTCCAATAACGCGCGATAGAAGAGTTGGTGAAATGCGGTCGGTTAGTCCAGACCAATCCCTCCGTCCGTTCTCTTCGGTTTGCGCATCATCTTCGGTTTGGATGCGAGCTTCGATTTGGGGTTTGGGTTTGTCTTCTTCGTTCTTTTCTCCGGTTTCTGACTCCGGCACGGGCTTGACAAGCATCGAGGGCGCAATCCGGCTCCGATACTTGAATAACCCGCCACTCTGCCACACAGAACCTAGATTCGCCTTGTAGCGCATGCTCTCCTGGGGAGCGGAGTCGCTTTCACTGTCCAGCGCTACTAGGGACTCTGTATTCGCGCTCCATTTCCAGATGTAGATCTCTGGGACTGGTGCATTCTGGATTCCGTTTTTGTTCCGGCCTTGCGTGACAAGCGCTGTGTCGTTGCTCCCTTTCCCTGCGGTGGTGATGTCACCGATGTAGAACCATGCGCCGCTGCGTAGGGAGAGGGTCTCTGTTGCGCCGGTGTAGAGGAAGTGCCATCCTGGGGAAAGGTCGCGGATTCCGTGGAAGTTGGGGGTTGATGTGAAGGTTATGAGGTCGATGCCGACGAGTGTTTTTGGTGGAAGGTCCGGGAGGAGGATTGTTGGGGTTGGCTGGTGGGTGGACATTGCGCCCGTTTTGTGCGGACTGGAGAGTTTGGGTTGGGAATTGCGCGCAAGTTGGAGCTTTGAGGAGGATGAAAACTTGGAAGTGAGAGCTCTCGGATAAATGCTGTTCTACCTTTTATTGCGGAGGCGAATTTTTTCTGGTTCTTAACAACCGGACTTGGACCTTCTCCATATATATCTTTCAGAACATCGTAGAATTAAACCAACGATATGTCGCTACCAACCTGTACTAATTTATTAGATTATGTGAACAAATGTAATAACAATAACAGACCCAACACATGTCTACCTCACAACATTAAGAACTACGAACTGCCAAAGCATGTCCCTCCCATTGGTCCCCACGGTAGCTCCCCGCCGCACCTCCCCGCCGCACCTCGGAAGTCTAGATGTACTACCCAGGTATGACTACGATCATTTACAGTGGAGCTCATCAAGAGCTTACAATAATCCAAAATATATAGGTGAAGTTGTTGATTTAGCACTACCTAATCCAACATCAAAACCCGAGAGAGTTGATTTTCAGCGTATGAAAAAAATTGAAGACCAGGCGATCAAGGCCGTTCCTCGCGTTTATTCCATCCACAGATGCAGGAGAAGCCCGCAAATAGCCTCCAATCCAGCGATGCAATGACTTGCAAGGGGAAGGGAAAGACCAAGCCGCAAACGCTCACAGACGGCGACCACGGCGACCACCCTTGCGACGAGTAGAGTCGGAGGGAGTGGGGGTGACGTCCTCAATGCGACCGATGCGCATGCCGGAGCGGGCAAGGGCACGGAGAGCGGACTGGGCACCGGGACCGGGGGTCTTGGTGCCGTTACCACCAGTGGCACGGATCTTGATGTGGAGGGCGTTGATGCCGAGCTCCTTGCAGCGGACAGCGACGTCCTGAGCGGCCAACATGGCGGCGTAGGGGGAGGACTCGTCACGATCAGCCTTGACCTTCATACCACCGGTAACACGGCAGATGGTTTCGCGACCGCTGTAATCAATTGTTAGTCAACATGATCCTTTGTTACATTCGTCGCAACTCCGCTCGATTTCAACTCCAATTGGGTGGTTCGAATGCGCGAGAATTGCGGATAGAGGGCGACTCACGAAAGATCGGTAACGTGAACGAAGGTATCGTTGAAGGAGGCGAAGATGCGGGCAACGCCGAAAACGAGCTTGCCTGTGTAGATAGTCAGATCTCATGTTCTTTTTCCAACTTCTTCATCTCGAATTTGGTTCAAACATACCATCACCGGCGAGGGGGCCGAGGGAGACGTTCTCCTTAGCGGCAGCGGGGGTCTTGGTCTTGGGGGCCATTGCGACTGTTGTTGGTGGTTAGTGTGGATGGAATACAGAAAGGAAGGAAAAGTCGGATCTGATCCCACCTGGATGTTGAAGAAAAAAGTGGGTGTGTGCCCTAGGGAGAATTACGCACTCTGATTGGTTCGTACGTCTCAAGCGAGTTGGATGCCTCAGGGCTTCGATGCAATATTTGTACGCGGGTTCTAGTCGGCCCGGTGGGCGGTGAAGACATTAGCTCGGCGCAGTATTTAAATTTTTCGTTTACCCAACTCATTTCCTTCCAACATTGCAATTGATCTTCCCAGACTTGAGCAGCTTTCCAGCTTGGAACTTTGACGGTTCCAAATAACCTCTAGTGGTTATTAGTGTTATTGGCTTTAAGGGTCACACCTCATTCAGAAGTTCCAGGCGCGCTTGTCGCGATGGGTCGCACCAAAGAAGATGCCTCGATTGGCATCATTGGTATGGGCGATATGGGCAAAATGTATGCCCAGCGCCTGAGCGATGCAGGATGGAGGTAACTGCCCCCCCTTTTCGACAACACAACCCCAATATGCTTCAAATGGTAAGCTATCTCTCCTCTCCTCCTTTATCTGCCCATCCCCTCGAATGATGACATGAGTGCATTTGGCTCGAGTACGGTTTGGCTGGCGCTGTTACACCATTCTGGTTGATGGCTAACCAGCTGGCTGTCGGTGATGTTACACCCACGCTACCTTAATTTTTTTTGTCTGATCCTGTTCCAATCTCACTCTCTACACCTTCACTTTGCTGTTTGAAAAACATACACTAACAAGTGAAAAGATTTTACAGATTCACATCAAGCCTACAACTAATCCTTTTAGACCTGAAATAACTAACTTTGCATTTTGATATCAAGGATAAACGCGTGTGATAGACCTGAGAATTTTGAATCTTTAAAACAAGAGTTCGCTTCTCAAGTACGTCCCCCGGCTGGGATTATGCCACTCAAAAGAAGCTCATTGTATATATAGAAAGGAGTCACCATATTTCCCAATGGACATCTCGTCTCAAGAATTAGCGATTACATTCTGTACAGTGTAGAGGCCGGAGTCATCGACAAGGTCGTGGCGCAGTACGGATTATGTATGTGTTTAACTAGAGTCGCTAGTCTGCTTCTACTCCACGTTCATTCTGACTCCGATTCAAGCAACCAAGGTCGGTGCGATCGTCGGTGGTCAAACGTCCTGCAAGGCTCCAGAGCTCGCCGCATTCGAAAAACACCTGCCCTCGGATGTAGAGATCGTATCTTGCCATTCGCTACACGGCCCCAAAGTGAATCCGCAAGGCCAACCTCTGGTATGGACAACCTCGAGCTTGGATTCTATCCTTTCATCGGACATGCATTAGTAACGCAGTGATCTAGGTCCTCATCCAACACAGAGCATCGGACGAAAGCCTCAAATTCGTTGAAAACATCCTCTCTTCGTTCGGCTCCAAACATGTCTATCTCACCGGCGAGATGCACGACCGTATTACCGCCGATACACAGGCTGTCACCCATGCTGCTTTCCTGAGCATGGGAACCGCATGGCAGGCCAACAATCAGTTCCCCTGGGAGCATGGACGATGGGTGGGCGGTATCGAGAATGTCAAGATCAATATCACCTTGCGCATCTACTCGAACAAATGGCACGTCTATGCCGGGCTCGCCATCCTCAACCCAGCGGCGAAGCAGCAAATTCGCCAGTACGCCGAGTCAGTCACTGACTTGTACAAACTGATGATTGGAGGGCAGAGGGAGGAGCTCAAACGTCGGGTGAAGGCTGCAGGTGCGTCAGTTTTCAGACCTGGCTCCGAAGGCCAAGATCTGTTGCTGAAGGACGAGGTATTGGACCGGTTCTCTCTGTCCAATCGGCCGCGTGAGAAAGCGCCGCCGAACAGCCATCTCAGTCTGCTTGCTATTGTTGACTGCTGGTCTAAACTCGGCATTGTCCCTTATGATCATATGATCTGTTCCACACCGGTATGTACCCAGTCATGGTGAGGATATTGCCAGACCACGGTTATATTAATATTGGGCAGCTTTTCCGTCTCTGGTTAGGTGTGACCGAATACTTGTTCCGCAACCAGGATCTCCTCGATGAGGCACTGGATACTGCAATTGATGACAGCACCTTCCGCTCGGATGATTTGGAATTCACGTTTGCTGCAAGGGTATGTTTTGGACAATATCTCCGGCGCCTGTCCGAGCCATGCAAGATACGCTAGTTGATGCTAACATGATGCTTTCACCAGGCATGGTCCGACTGTGTTTCTTTCGGTGACTTTGAGTCCTACCGTCACCGGTTTGAGCGTATTGCGGAGTACTTCGCACCGCGTTTCCCCGAAGCTGCCACGCTTGGCAATGAGATGATGAAGACCATCCTGGAGAAGACCACCTCCAACAACTAATGAACTGATAACAGTATAAGATACCTACATGTAGGTATTCCTGTGCGTCCATTTTATCACAAGACTGGGAAGAACGGGAGGATGCTAAGTAGTTTTATCAGAATGTATGATTTTGGGATTCCATCGTAAATTAAATGAAAATCAATTGATATGACCACGCCTTCTTCAGTATGAAATATGAAAAGAGAACCCCTTCAGTAGAAACACGCTGTTCTTCACGCATGGTGTTGGTAGGGCTCCAGGGCTGGAGCGATAAGATTCCTTAGTCAGCAGTTTGTTTCTCCAGATCTCGTCCAGTCGAGCATCTCGTAGTGGGACAACAAGAGCAGTTTCACGATCACTGCTGGGTTCAAGCTAAAAATCCGATTACCCTTCTGACAGGTGGACATGGCAACTGTCTCCCTTTGAACATCAGGCGACCTGTGACTGCGCCCCTCCTTTACGCTTCCCCATACTACCCTTGCTCCGCTCCGCTCGACCCTCCCACTAAAACAAGCGACCTCAATGCAGCAATCCGATACTCAGAACACCTGCGATAGATGATAGCGAGCCAGCAAGGCTAGATGGAGCTCTATGGCTTCCGGGCACAACTCAGCATACTCCGCGTCGACTCAGCATCGTGCACTGGGTGATGGACGCTCCTCGCTCAGTCAAGATGGCGGCTCCGCCGATGGGAGCTGGCAGGATGGTATATCACGAATTGGGAGGAACAGGCGATCCGAGTCTGGAGGGAGCAGCAACATGGGCGGGCGGGGAGGATCATTTGTGCCCTCATTAGCTCCCTCGTTGGTACCCTCCAGCGGTCGACCAGGTAGCTTCAGTGCGGAGCTCAAAAGCACGACTTCACGCAGTGTCACACCCCGGGCGGACGACCAATACAATAGACGTGCTAGCAGATCGATCGACGAGGAGGATTTTCACACAACCGAGCAGCGACAGGCTTTCCTTCGAGACAGGATCGCGAAGGAAATGAAGATTAAGAGCGGGACCGAGAATATGCTGGAGGCGCTGCTAGCGAAACCACCCAAGCAAACTAAAGAGCAGCGTCTCAAGGTTGAGTCAGAATTGAGCTCATCGAACCGCAAGCTGGCCGAATTGCAGCATGAGCTGGAAGAAGAAATATTACGTGCGCAGGCGCCGACCTCGACTCCTCCACGCAGCAGCCGCCTTTCGAGCCTTTTCCGAGCTAGCCCTATGCGCTCGCCATCTCGAAACAAGGACGCCATCGGCTCCGTCAACGGCGACGGGGAAGAAAATGGCGAGGGTGACGTAGAGTCGCCAACCTATGTCCTCTCGGAAACTCTGCAGGCGTTGGAGATAGAGGGGATGTCTCCCGATTTCTATGTCGAGCGCGCCAACAGCTTAGTTGAGTTGTTCAAACGACATCCCACATTGAAGTACGACCTTGCATGGCCTGTTTTTGGCCTACGGGTCCAGGTCATGCTTTTGAGTGACAGCAAAGAGGTGGTAGCTGCGGGTTATCGATTAACACGCTATGCCATCGCTGATCGCAAATCCCTACAAATCATCAGAACGCTCCATACCGATGAGCTCGTGATATTGTCCCTGGTAAAAGAAACCAAGGCAAGCATTGAAAGAGAACAGGCATTGAAGTTCGTGAGAGGTTTCCTGGATGTTAAAGACGGTGTCCGAGAGATATCACGCGCCGTTGTGCGGACCATCGTTGCTGTTGCTGAACATCATGAAGATCGTCTTCGGAACATTTCAATCATGACCCTTGCTGAAATGTTGGTCAAAGATCCCGAACTGGTTGCTTCTGCTGGCGGATTCGCCGCTCTGCATGATGCGCTTGCAGAAGGGACGTTCGGCGCCTCAGAATCTCTGATATCCAGTTTTCTGCACGTTGTGGACACACCCCGTAGTCGAAAGTTTCTCCAAGGATCTGAACTTGAAGCTGTTCTCACGCCTTTCACGGATTCATTATCCGACACACTACGCAATGGGCGATTAAAGTCTGCAGCGCGCGCAATTTCTGCAATGCTTAAGACTTGGCCCGGGCTGGTTATTCTTGCAAGACATGACTCGCAGCCGTTACGTTCTCTACTTGATTCGCTTCATTACAATGACCCCATAGCACGAGACCTGATTATGGAGCTATTATTTGACGCTCTGCGAATAAAGCCTCCCTCCTGGTCGTCATCCTTCCTTGCGGGCAGACGACTCACAACTTATGGCAGAGTCTCGAATCTTCGCTCGGACCTTGAAACATCAAGAGCCAGTCGCGCTTTCAACGACACTAATAGCAACAGATTCGATCTGACTGCTCATTTCTCTACCCTCATCTTGGCTGGTTTGGTCGAGGCAGGGCTCCCAAAGGTATGTATTCTTTTTTTTAATGCTGTTTTAGGTCTGGTTTAGTAAAGAGCTGACCAAGTACAGGTTCTCTCCGATGTCATTGAGGACGAAGCGGATCTATCTCTCAGACGTAAAGCAACTCTGCTATTAACGGAGGTTCTCAAGCTCGCCCATCACTCCTTACCCCAAGCCGTCAGCGCAAAACTTCAAGTCCTTCCACACCTAATCCCACCCGCCGTTGACTTTGAAACTGAGAATCACGACCTTTCAACCGCAACTATTTTCCAAATCGATAGCATCAACCGGACATTAGCACGTTCTGGTGGATATCCCAGTGGGCAGGGCCGGTACAACATGGAGACAGATTTATCGGGTTCTCTGCTTCCCATTGAGCAGGGGAAAGACAAGATGAGTCCTTCCATGGACGAGACCCAGTTCCGCAATGCCATCCTGGAAACCCATGTCCTGAACACCGTCAACTTCAATAAGTGGAAATGGGACATTATTCACCGCCTAGTGGAGGGTCCTCTCACAAACCCAAAAAGAATGGACGAGGCAATCAAAGGCTCCAAGTTCATGAAGCGTCTCATTGGATTTTACCGGCCTTTCAAATATCGCTTCGCTCTGGTTCCAAACACCAAGGCAAACCAACGATATGTCCGAACCGGCTGTGTTCTCATGCGCACTCTCGTTACGACCCCCGAGGGCACCAAGTATTTGGCCGAGAACAAATTCCTTCGCCAGGTTGCAGAATGCCTGGCCCAGCTGGATCGCATGAGCGGGCTAACGTCTGCATCCCCGCTTTTCTCCAAAGACCAGATGGCCAATACTCTAAGTGGAGGATACTTTGCGATGCTAGGATCATTGAGTGGCGATGTCAACGGGCTGCTCATGATGGAGCGATGGCACATGCTCAACATGTTTTACCACATCATTGAGCTGCGAGATCGGAATGATCTCATCCAGACTTTGTTAGGGAACATGGATTACAGTCGCGAAAGTCATCTCCGGGTTATGCTTTCAAAGGCCCTGACAATTGGTTCCAAGGAAATCCGGATCTTTGCAACGAGACTCCTACGCAAATATGCCGTTGGGGATTTAACTCTTTCGCCTCATGTGGCGATCGGTAATGCAGAATGGGTGGTCAAACTTCTCGTCACCCAATTGTACGATCCCGAGGTCACGGTCTGTCAGGTTGCCGTGAAAATCCTAGAAGAGGCATGCAATCAAAGAGATTATCTCGAGTTCGTGGTCAAATGTCGACCTTCCCTCGATCATCTGGGTGAAATTGGTGCACCCCTACTTCTCCGGTTCCTATCAACTTCCGTGGGATATCACTATCTGGATGGCCTCGATTATATCACCCAAGAGATGGACGACTGGTTCCTTGGTCGAAACGATAGCTATGTTGGACTTGTTGAGGCTGCTCTTTCCCGAGCTTACGTCGAGCAACCACGGCGTGGCAGCCTTGTCCCCGAGGATTTGGTAGACCTCCAGGATATTGGGTTGGTACCACCGCATTTCTACCGCGAACTTGCACGAACTGCCGAGGGGTGTAAGCTGCTGGAGCAGTCAGGTCACTTCAATGAGTTTGCTTGGACGATTCGTGATTTCAGGCTGGATGAAGAAGATAACGAAATGCTTCTCAAAGCTAAAGGATGTCTCTGGGCTGTCGGTAATGTCGGCTCAATGGAGCTTGGCGCACCATTCTTAGATGCTGAGATCATCCAACGCATCGTGCAAATAGCAACCAGTGCAGGAGTTCTCACTATGCGAGGCACTGCTTTCTTCGTTTTGGGTTTGATCTCTCGCAGTCGACACGGACTTCAAGTCCTGCGGGGTTTGGGCTGGGATTCCGGTGTTGATCAAAAGGGTGATTCACTGGGACTTTGCCTCCCTACAGATTTCCGAAAACTATTCTTGGTGAGTATCATCCGTCCATTCACTTTCGTCTCATTATGCTTATCCATTTAGATTTCTTTCCCTGGCTTTGATTATAGATCGAAGCGAACTCCCAAGGAGAAACTCAAGGAAGCCACCACCGACTCCGACCCCGCCAATCAACGGATCTTGAAGTTGATCGTTGATATGGGCAATACTGTGCTCTCCAAACGAGCTGCTTCTGATCTCCACATGTAAGACCCCCAGTTTCTATTCTGCGACTTCTCACAATTGCTCACAATTCTCAACCACAGCCTAAAGTCCAAACAACCCGAGCGTTTCCACCAAGCCCACCTCTTCCGCAAGACCTTATGCATCCTGGAGAGTCATCACTACAGACTCCCAGCTCGACGTTTCGCCTTGGACTTATTCGACAAGAGCGTCATGCGACGAATCGTCCTCGATGAAGATTCCGACTCAGAATCGGACTCGTCAACTACTTCCCAGTCGGAATAAACCCCCTGATCATTTCCTTTCATTTGAACTTTCCTGTCCTGCCAATATACCCTGCAAGACGGCTGATTGGGTGCTTGGCTTTTTGTATTCTGAGCGACGATTTACGCATGTTCAATCTATGACCTCTAAAGAATCCTGGATATCAAATTTCTTGACCGCCGTAGATCCATAAAATTTTAACCTCGGTCCAGCAAACTAGTGTCATCCTGGTCCCCCTTGTATTTTCTTTGCCCTTAAACACTGATGTTTAGTGAGTCACGTTCTTCTACCTAGGTATGTTGGTACCCTGGGCTTGACCTGTTGGACTATACGGCCTCTTTGGAAAGGTAGTTGGCTACGTCGTTGCCAGGATCATCGCAGTGTCTACGGATCTACCGAAGTCGCAAAATATCCCTCGAGTCCTACATGAGAATGAAGAGTAGGGGAACGATGATGCGGAATCAAATCCTTGTATTAACAATAGTCTAATGTCACAGTCTGCTCCTATCAAAAGGCCCAGCGCTCCAGCCATCTTTCAACAAGTGGACCATCGAGAGGCTGCAGATTGGCCAAGCTACTACTCTTGAGCACCGACCGGTCTGTAGCAAGATGTACTTTCCGGTTCTCCAACTGCCCCATATCCTCATAGAATTCGGCCAGCTTGATTCCTGGGTATTTATCGATGTTTTCGGAGACAGGATCGATCTGCTTCAATCCATTAAGCCAGTCGTTGTATTCGACTACCTCCATGGCACATCCCTGCTTGTGATAAAAATCAGAGACGGTGTGCACCAGATCATTCCATTGGACAATCTGTGGGTTGACAATATTAAAGCAGTCGAATAGTTGATTCTTGGTCAAGTCGTCCTCAAGTCGGGACAACGTGAGTTCTATCACAGATTGAGCTGCAACATCCACGGGGACCCAGTCGATTGCGTCGTGGCCTCCAAGAGTGCTTGGAATCTTTTGCAAAGACTTGGATGTCTCAATCAAGGTCGGGAGCCATTCTTCGATTTTTCGTTAGTGATTCTCCGCATGTGTATGAAAGGCGTAGACGACTACTTACCGGCTTTATTCCAAGCTCCAGTTCCGTCCTTCGGACCTCCTAACTGGCCCAGGCGGAGAACCGTTGCTCTCAACCCTGATATCCTCGCTGCGCGGAATAAAATAGAACTGGCGACGTGCTTGGATTCCCCATATCCCTGTCTTAGGGGAAGACAGACATCGTCCTCGAATATTTCAGGAATAGGGCCATCGTTTCGAACGATATGCTGGTTCCCGACACTGGCGATGGATGAAGAGAACATTATATGAGGACGATGCGTCGCGGACAATGCAAAGTCAATGCATTGGCGTACCCCGATGATAGCGGTCGACTCGAAAGATTCCAGGCTGTTGTTGAAGTTGACAGGCCAAGAATTGTGAAGGAAAACATTGACATTTTCTTGAAGTTCCTGGTATTTGCTAGATGGCAGACCGAATTGCGCCTGAGTTAGGTCTGTAGTGAGGAAATCAACCTTTTCGGCTAGGTCGTCCACATCAAGCCCTCGCTCACGCAGGCTCTTCCTTTGTCTGGATTCAGCATCTGCCGAGCGATTGAAACAATAGATACGTTCAAATAATGGGCTTTGTAGCATATAGTGGAGAAGATATGTACCGAGGGAGCCCGTGGAACCAGTCAGGATCGCTTTGTATTTCCCAGATGGGGGTGGGATGCCAGTTACCGGGGCGGCGGGGAGCAATTTTGTGTACTTGTATATCATTGCTGACATCTTCTCTTCTCTCGACATCAGGGTTGGCGATACTTTAATATCATTATGGTGGTTGTGGGTGATTCTCTGCTGGATGGCTCGAGATAGTTGGTTTATGGTTGGGTTATTGTATATCAACCGTGGCGGACAGAATGCTTGACTGGAAACTTTCACACGGAAGACTCTTGAGAGGATTTTGCTCATCTGTAGCACACGCAAGGAATCGAATCCACCAACGAAGATGTCATCGTTGTCGGTATATTCTCGGCTAGACGATGCTAGGCATGTACGCAGTGCCGTTCTGAGTACAGACTTGATACTGGCGAGGTCGGTTGGACCGTCAATGACATCGGATTCGTGAATCGAGAACTCGTCCTGTCGCTTGTATAGCTGTGCGATCTCCGCCTCATACAGCTCGTAGGTTGCTTTGCGCATGATGGAGCCTTTGGCTGAACGCTTGAAAGGCTTTTCCGGGGTAGCCACCATGGCCATGGAGTGCCATACCTTTGCATGAGCTGGACACCCCGCATTGGCCTTCTCCACCCACGACCAGATCTCGTCAAAGAAAGCTTCGTCATCTGCTCCCTTCCGATCCGCGTGTGGCTCTATGATCAAACCAGCCTGGAACTGGCCAGAACCCACGACGAGGGCTCCCTGCACCCATGGGTGTCCCTCTATGGTTTTCTCAAACGCCACGGGATTCGTTTTCTCCCCGTTGCTGAATACCAGAAGATCGTCAAGTCTTCCGACGTATCGCCAGAGGTTGGGTTTGGTAGGGTGTTGCTCGAATAAATCTTTGGTACGCCATTCGGAGAGCTCAGGGAAATTGTGGAAGACAATTTGATGTCGTCGATCCATTTTCTGTTTGATCACCATCTCAAACGAGCGCTCCGTCGCCGGCTCCATGACAATGCCTGCCTCGGCACTCCATTCAAAGTACTCCCAGTCATCCGGTTCTTGGGTTAGGTAGTTGGGCGCGTTCAAAATCTCCGTACTGCCAATGGAGACTTGCAAGTTGGTCACTCGTGTGATCTGATCACCGCAGGAGCGCGCCAATGGAGCACCACCGTAGAAAACGTAATCCAGCGTAGACAGCGCCTCAAGGCCATTGGGTAACTTGCACATTTCTTCTAGGATAGACGGTGCAAATGCCGCCGAGCTTGGCTTCCCTTGCATGATTGCACTAATCAATAGATCTGCCGTGACTGGTTGCCCGGGTGGCAACAAAGCTAATGGACCTTGGTGATATATGGAGCGGGCTAGCGTCACGATTCCCATTATGTGAAAAAAGGGCATCATCGACACCATCAGCGTAGGAGCGAATAGTTCGTCATGCATATTTCTGCGACCGATTGGGGCCAACATGGATGTGATGGTATCCACGGCTGCCAGGGTTCCGGTCCGAATGAAGATGGGTTTGGGCAGGCCTGTTGACCCGCTAGAGTGTAGGATAAGTGCAACATCATCGTCTCGAGGACGGCGAAAGTTGTAGTACGGGTTCGAGGCGGGCTCGGGCTGCAAGATCTCATTTAGAGATGGAATCTCAACAGGGTTGAGCTCTGAATGGTGCATGGCCAAGGCTTTCATCTGGGGGGCGAATTCGGACGTGTGGAGGAATTTCTTGCATAGTGTCGATTTGAGCAAAGACACTTGGGCATCTTGAGAGTTACGGGGCGATGCAAGGAGAATCTTGTACCCCATCTTCATTGCAGAGAGGATCATGATGGGATACCTGATATCGCTAATTCCCATATACCCCATAGTCTCGTTTTCTGCTGGGGGTCCAAGTCGAGCTTCCATCCAATGCGACATGTAGTCAACCGCCCTGGCTAGTTGGGACCAGGTAATGTCACTCCAGGATAGAACTCCATTGTCCAATGCCCCAGCCTTCACCCAGAGACCGTCTGGCTGTTCAGCTGCCAGACAGTCAACTACTTCGGTAAGAATCCTCATGGTGTTTATTTTAGTGGAAGTAACAATAGGAAGGGGGGTTTCACATATATAAATCTAGACAATTTAGCCCCCAAAGGTCTACTACTACTACATGGGACAACCATCGAATAATTGGTCTGAAGAACAGTTATCGGGTCGGCGGCCGTGAAGTCAGCATGAAAAGCCCCGAGTTGGGGCGGCCGTTACAGAAAGAAACTACGACATGACCCCGACAAATTCCCCGTCGGCTCGCATATTACTGGCTGCTCGGGGAGATCCCCGAGACTAACTCAACTTTGCATAGTTGCATTTGGCGATGATGATCCTGATAGGACGATGTGCGTCTAGTGGACCTGGGAGGGAGAACAAAGAAAACTAGGAGTAGATAAATCGATTTCGAGGATTCCCAGAATCTGAAAGAATTTCTTTCCTAAAAGAATTTCTCTAAAATTTCCCTTTGTATCTCATATTCATTCACAAAGCTCATTGATCCAAAGACCCTTCAAAATGCCGATCACTAGCGATATCACCCTTGAAACCTCCAAGTTCCAACCGGAGAATGTCACGGAGGCGACAAAGCAAGCTGCAGCTCTCCTGGAAAGCATCACCAGCAACGGGCCCCGATGGTGGGAGGTAGGCATCACCAAATATCGTGAGATGCGGGAACTTGGTCAGACGCCGCTGCCCATGCCCGTCTACCTCCCGGGGGCTACTGATAGCACCGTTCCGTCCCGCGAGGCTGGTCGCGAGATCCCCATCCGTGTTTACAAGCCCGACAATGGCCAGCCCAGCAAAGGCGTCTTCCTGCACTTCCATGGTGGCGGTTTCGTGCTGGCAACACACAAGGAGTGAGAATTAGCCCCTCCGCCGATCCATCTCCCCTCTCCAACGTAAATAAAATATTAATGTTCTTGAATAGTTCCGATACCAGTCTCCGGGCATACGCCAACGAGTGCCAACTAACGGCCATTTCAGTCGGATACCGTCTGGCCCCCGAGAATCCCTACCCAGCGCCCGTCCAAGATGCCATCGATGCCGCCGAGTACATGGTGGATCATGCGGTGGAGGTGTATGGCGGCCCCCTCCAATTCATCGGTGGAGAATCAGCCGGGGGCTGTCTCGCCACTCTATCAGCCTTACATCTATTGCGGTCACGGTCGTCTTTCAAATTGGCGGGTCTCGTGCTGCCTTATGGCTTATTTGATCTAGGTCTCGGGCTTCCGACGATCGCAAATTCAACTAAGCCCCTGATGATCAATTTGGCAATCATGGAGCGGTTCAATAGCGCGTATGTGCCGGACATGAGCACTGCCGAGCGCAAACATCCTTGTGTGTCCCCACTATACGAGGACCTCCCGGCACTGGTTGCTGCCTCCTCTGTGGGGTCGTTGCCCCCCGCTCTCTTCCTTTGTGGGACGGAGGATCCATTGCTTGATGAGACCATCTTGATGAGTTCTAAGTGGAGCATTGCTGGTGGGGAGGCGATTGTCAAGATCTACCCTGGTGCGACTCATGGTTTCACTGCGTTTGCTGGTCTGCCAGTTGCTGAAGAGGCACGTGCGGTGAGCCTAGAGTTCATGCAGGAGAAATTGAGTAACTCGGTGTGAGGAAGGAAATTTCCAAATGTTTACGAGAGGAAGTCCACCACTAGGCAACCATCTAGCGGTGAAATAATTAAAATCGTGCTTTGATTGGTATCATTCATATCATTGGTAGTTATCTAAGCGCAATACCTACCCAGTTAGTTATAGTTCCCATTACCTGCATGTAGGTAATATACCTAACTAACGAACTATTCCCTCCGTTGGGCTAGTCTGAGTGTTGTTCATTCTGTGTAGAAAATATGTAAGATTCGAGGTTTCTCAATTTTTTTCAAGAAGAAGAAACGCACGGGGAATCAGAGTGTGATCAATTAATGCACCATTCGCAGTCCAATGATTTCGTGCATGAGATCGTCTGTGTTGGGCTGATGAAGGGAAACTAATTGGAGGCAGATAAGACGGTTTTGCCGATCTCGGTCCAGAGCATCCCGAGGTTGAATGCGGCTGAACACGTGTTTTCGAATATCATTCAAATCCCGTACGAAGTATGTTGGTAGTACAGGGACAAAGTTAAAGCACGTTCCATCACATCTAGCGCTGACAGAGCGGGAAAGGTATTCGCGATATGATTTGGGGGGATCGACAGGAATTTGCGGGTATTGCGGGCTTCCTGGCGGGAGGGTCGTTGAGAAGGTCTTGGACGGGGAGGGGCACGGACCACCCCGGATCTGACCAGATCCCGAGGTCCAGCCCCAGCCGGGGGCTACATACTCTCCAAGTCATCACTTCCAGGTTACTTACTTAGGTAGGTACCTACTTAGGTTAAGTAGGTCCACGGGTGCATCCATATATGTACGGAGTACATATGTAAGGAGTGGACATCCACATGGAATTCTACTACTAAGTATATTCTTGAATTATAGCGGTAGCAGCGCTCACTAGGGAATAGATGAACTTCTCTTCTGGCCTACTCTCTATTAGTTATACCCATTCTATTTTACTCACAGATTGTTTAGTACGGGAAGATCGAGACTAGCGTTTGACTTCTACCTAAGGACCTCGGGAGGCGTATTAGTAAGCGATCTGTGAGCTACCTGTGGACCTGTGGACCTACCTAGGTACCTAGGTCGTAGGCTCGTGGACAAAGAAAACCATCGGGTTTCATATCCGATCTGGCTTATTTCTACCATTTCTACCATTTCTAGGGCTTCTTATCCAATTCTTTCCATAGGTTAATACTAACATGGTGTGAACACCTTTCTGTATTAGCAGGTAAAAAGTACGAATGTAATATGGCACT
This sequence comes from Penicillium palitans, assembly GCA_019190355.1. NCBI lineage: Eukaryota > Fungi > Ascomycota > Eurotiomycetes > Eurotiales > Aspergillaceae > Penicillium > Penicillium palitans. Next base: position 191,285 of record JAHAQQ010000009.1, read on the forward strand.
AGTAAGGTAACGAAAGGCATCAAGCATAAACATTGAATCCATGGGGGCCTTCGCCCAGCGCTACTATTAATGTACATGCCTACAAATGTAATCCATACGAGAGGTATAAGCTCAGCCGCAGAGTTCTCGGCCCTAATGCAAGCGCCCGTGATGTACTGTGTACTCCGTACTCCGTATACAGACGAGCGCATTCTTCTTCTTGTAATATGATTACTGGCCCGTCTTACTTCTCACTTCTCACTTTGAGGGTGTAATCATCACGTGTCATCTTCTGGCTGATAATTCGAATCATTGGCCCAGCTGGCCTCGTAAACCCCTGCCTTATTCCTCTTTTGGCTTTAGCGTTATGATCTAATGCCGCACCAACTTGGCAATGCAACTGCACCGTAAAGCCGCACCAAAAAGTCCTTCCGGCAGTTCCACCTATCAGGCCTATCAGAGCTTAAAGCGTCACCCCCAGTCGAGAGAAGTTATTAATGTAAGACACGCACGCATGATTCATAGGTACTGTGTTGGGGGCCGCCGAGCACACCTAGTACTTATATAGGATGAGCATTCAGTCTAGGATTATCCCTCAAAACCAGGGGTCTGCGCCAAAACGAATTAAACACACCTTAGCTTCTCGTGCATTTATATGATACATAGCCACTCATGGATTCCCGCCCCCTCACCAATACCTCTACCCTTGAACCCAGCTTGCAACTCTTCACAAATCTGTCTCACCTAAAACGCACCACCTGCGACCTCTGCCGAGAGCGCAAAGTACGTTGTGACAGGGGTAAACCCCAGTGCGGTCGGTGCAAAAGGACGGGTCAAAAATGTGCATATCCATCAGCTAGTGGGGAGGTGACACGCATCAACTCCGAGCTCAGAAGTCTACAATCACGACTGCGTATGTATTCTGAGTATAGTATACCGAGGGGCTACTAACTTTTCATAGGCCTGGCAGAGTCCAAGTTGCATAAGCAGGATATGGCCTTTCCTGTTGAACTGGTCGGACCTGTTTTGACGTCTAGAAGCAACAACAGCCCTCCCCAGGCGCTACCATCAACCACTGAGACCACGCTAGGAGATCTCGTTATACCACCTGATCTGGAGTCTTGGTAAGAGTGTACAACCCCTTTTAATTTCTTTTTTTGGAATCAGGGCAGAACGGATACTGATATATTTGATATGTGATAGGGACCATGCCATGGACTTTGATCCCCTGGATGGGTTACTTGACCGAGATGTCTCTACAGAAAGTAGTAACCAATGCGAAACTCTAAATTCTAGTGCGCCTCGGTCTATCTCGTCAGGCTATGGTGACTCGGCCCCATGGCCCTCAGAACCGCCTCATATGGCCCAGCGGACTATGCAGCAGAATGCGCATCCCGACCTGAGAAACGAAGTGGGCGAGATATCACCAGCAACAACAGAACAACTGTATGTCTTTTGTCCCAGGTCACTATTAGTACATCATTCTCACGATTCCCAGTTTTCATAACTATATCGACATAGTCCATAGACAAATGCCCCTCATCGACACCACGGAGTTCCTTCATGAGACCGCATATGCCACATTACATCAGCATCAGGCGTTGAAATATGCCGTCGCCATGGCCGGGGCAGGCGCACGCAATATGACATTACACCTCGAGCATCAGTACTACGTTGCCGCAAGATCCCATCTTGAAATGGCGGAGACGCACATGGGAAACTCCTCCTTCTTGAACCTCGAAACTGCACAAACATTAATCCTGATCGCTCGCTACGAATTCACGCGGGCAGACATCACACGGGCCATCATTACCATGGCCCGACTCATGCAACTCATTCGTTTGCTTGAACTTGATATTATCGATCGCAGAAGAACACAAGACGATCTACCCCAAAATTTACAGAAGATCCAAGAGTCTCGAAACACGTTATGGATTGCATATGCCTTTCATTGTCATGCATCCACCATATTCTCGCGGTGTGAGCCTATCGATATACAGACTGTATGTATTGACCCCAAGCGTCTAGACTCCCTATAGAACCTGACTGACAATGCATATAGATCCACACCGCACTCCCCTGCGATTGGACAGAGCATGACGGAGATATCCCTCATATATTCCTATCAGAAGCAGCCACACACCCTAAGAACAACAAACTCTCATCTCTAGCCATATTTGTCCTCGCCATGCGACTGGCTGCGTTCACTGAGCAACATCACCGGATGACCGAAGCAAATGTTTCGGGTAGAGGCGCCCCAGACTACAATTTCTGTCTCGCCCACGAACGTATCGAGAACATGATCGGCATGATACTTTCCGCTTTATCCGGGTGTTCTCTGCAAACGGAGCCGGATAAGGAGCTGCGCGTACTGACACTAGTCGTCACCTTCGGCGCACGCATCACCCTCTACAAGGCAGCCATTGTGAACGTGAAAAAGGCATCCTTCCTAGGGCCCGTGGTGGGAGAAAGTGAGAAAACGGGTGTCTTGGCAGCAAACGCTATGTGTGACGTACTGCTACAGGCAGACGTTTTGAATCCTGCTCATGTGCGTACCTCGTAATTTTCTACAGGCTCCGGTTTTCCTGTCAGTGCTGATAGCTTCTAGGTCCCCATGTATCGGGCCATGAGCGTAATTATCATGCGCCCTCTGGCGCTAACGGCCGAGTTTCAACTGTCTGTTGTGCGGAATTCTGCGCAGGGCAATGGGATGGGCATGTATTATATGAACCGAGAGATTCGGCACTCAATGGAAGTGATATGTGGTGCTATGGAGGCCTTCCAGGAAGGTATGTGTCAATACGATGCTGGAATCCGGGAGTGTCGGGAGTATTTGGACCGTACCCAGTTTGGGAACCGATTTTCCACCGAGTTTGGGAACAAACGGATGTCAGGGTAGGGGGATAGGAGTCTTTGGAATGAGAGAGCGCTAGACAAGAGTATCGCTAGAGTTAGACATTTGGGTGGTAGCATTTTTAGGGGAGCGTAATGAATATGAAATGATTTGTCTTTTCGTTTTGTTTCAAGCTTAATACCTACTGGCTGTTAGGAATATGGCATATACGCACCCTCACCTGTCTTATAAATTCGTCTTTATACACATAGTCCGCCTGTAGTGGTATAAATAGTAATTCTGTGGGCTATCTATAGGCCTCCGTAGTATTCTACTCGGCGGATATATTCCTTCCCAGCAAATACGTAGACTCAGACACTGTGAGATCCCGACCCGGGGCAAAAAGGGTGAAGAAAAGGACCAAAATAAATAGGAGCGATACAAGCTCCATGGTCACATACCGCTGAAGCTTGCCCCCTGACTTGCTGAGTAGCTGCATTTTCTCAGAACCCTTGTTTGGCTCCACGATCTCATCCTTCCAAGCGACCGTGGAAGGGTTTGGATATTCGATAGGCAGAAAGTTGAACTTCGGGGCACCGGCGCACAAGTCGGCGAGTTGATCGGCATACACTGCCTGGCCGGTGAGAGGGAAGATGACCCTCATGATGAAATGATTGAGTGGGCCATCACACGATTGAATCCGGGTGAGAAAGTGGGAGACGTCATATGCACGCTGCATACGTGGCTTTCGCGATTCTTGATAGCGCTCGAACATAGCGGAGATGGCGGATCGGGAGGGTCGGGTGCCCTCTGGGCCACTTTTAACGAGACTGACGACTTCATTCAACAAAGCCGCGCTGCTATCCAAGGCGCAATTTGCACCGAGGGCGAAATTTGGAGTCACCTGTCGCGTATCACGTTAGCTCGAGTTCTATAGAGTGCTTTATTGTGGCTACAACCTTGTGAACGGAGTCTCCGACTAAGGCCAATCGACCGAAATGCCAATGCTTGAAGATGCCCTCTTCAAGACCGATCAGATGCGCACGGATCTTATGTTTCCATAACTCGCCAAACACCTGTCAGGGTCAGATTAGCTGATCCCCTGGAGGAAGCAACATTGTTACGCACCACAGAGTCACTGATAGGTAATTCGGCCACCGATGCGGCCGCCCTATCAGCCTCGTCCTTGGACCATTTAGCCTTGCTAGGCCATCGCATCTTCTGTGGCAGCTTCCAGTTGACGAAGAAGTAGGTTTGATCCGGCTGGGTGAGGATGAGGAATGAGAGATAAGGATGGCACACCCAATGCATGTCGCGTATTCCAAGACCTGGAACAGTCTTTGCCACACCAACAAGAGAGTTGTATGTGGTAACCAGTGCTATGATATCTGTTAGAGCTATTGTGGGTTCACGAGATGCCCAGACTACTTACATCTCTTCTCTTCCGCGTTGATATAGTTCGGGATACTGACATTCGCATTGCGCCACATGAGCTCTCGAACCGTGCTGTGAACGCCGTCGCAACCGATCAGGATATCACCCTCTTCAGTAGTACCGTCGTCTAGTTTCACGATAACGCCGTCCTCGTTATCGACGACGTCTACCACGCGCTTTCCCGTTACGATGTGGGACTTGTCCGGCAGCTGCTCATGGACAATCCGGAGAAAGTTTCTCCTCTCCATAGTAATTGCATCAAAGCCGTTTCTATACACATCAGTACTTGGCTGATAGTTATGTTTCTCCTCGATCTCTTACCTTTCGCGCATCATATCGAAAAAGGGTTCTGCGTTGAACGCCTTCCCGGCAGGATTGCGCACATGAAGCATTTTCAACGGTAGTGCCTCAGCTTCAAGAGCCTGGAGACATCCAATCTGATGAAGGAGTCTAGACCCATTACCCCAGAGGGAAATGCTTGCTCCCCAGTCGGGGGCAACGACTCCCTTCTCTAAGACCACATGGTCGATGCCAGCGCGAACGAGCGCATGTGACATGGCCAGGCCGGCCACACCTCCACCGGCAATGATGATACGGAAGGGACGATCGGATGTTATAGACATGATTCGTAAATATTCTACCTACTGTGATTTACAGGCCATATGGCTGTTCATTTGTAGGGCCGTATACCCTTGTCGCAGGCCTGCATTCTGACATTTGAAACGAGCGACACATGAACAAGTCGTATGATTAACATTCACTGCCACAGCTTCGATCGGTAGCGGCTCCGCCAACGAAGGACATGGATCTATCCCGTTCCGATAAGCCCCCTTCGGGTCATCGGCCGACGGCGCGAACGCTTATGGTCGACGTCAGTAAGCGGAAGCCATAAACACCAGTTTATGTAGACCGTCAAAAATCAAAAAGGCAAGTATTCCTGGATGTGGAAATTGTGCAGTCAACGTACAATTCTCTATACAAAACGATGGCGTCAGTTGAAGAGCGCAGCCTGACTCTCGAGTGGATGCAGACATCACCGTCCACGTACGAACGTCAAATTGACGACTTCGAAACATTTTTTCGCTTCATTGAAGCCGCTGGCCAGGGCCGACCGGACAAGCAAAACTGGTATACCACGACTGCGGTAAAGGTCGACACTCACAGAAAACACTTTGTCGCAGACGTCCGTGAAGCCTGGAAAGCGCTGAGATATGACTTCCCGTCCTATGCGGCTGTCATAGAAAACGATCGCTGGGTGTATCGCCTGGCTGGACATGGGGAAGAGCTTTCTACCTGGCTGGAAGAGACCTTCCATGTGCATTACGTGCAGCGCAGCGCTCGACAGCTGTTCCCCTTCGAAACCAACCCCAGCGAGCGTGTGGTACTGCACGTGCTCCCCAACACGCAGGAGCTCGTTCTCCAAGCTCCTCATACACACGTTGATGGAATTGGTATGGTCACCTTCTTTAACCATCTGATGCGCCTCCTCGTTGGTCCCGAAGACCATCTCGATCGGCCGTTTGGCACGGAGGGATCGAACCTGACGCCTCCACTCACCACCATGGCCAACGTGAAGCCATACACGCCATCTCAAAAGCAGGCCTGGGATGCAAATCTGCAGAATTTCCTCTCGCAGTTCCCAACGGTCCGGGTGCATAATGAGAACAGAGGAGCACGCGCAACAACCGCCAAAATGCAATGGCTCACCTTCTCCCGCGAGGAAACTACCGCCATTGCCTCTAAATCCAAAGCACTGGGCTTTTCCGTGACTGCCGCAGCGCAAGCGGCTATGTCTCATGCTGCTCGGATTCATGGGCAAGTCTCCAACACGACGCATTCGACCTTTGCGATCTACAGCGCGCGCGAGTACATCGACCCGGCGGTCTATGATCACTCTAATCTAGTGGGCCCGAATGTTCTAAGCATGCCGGGCGTTTTCCCCATTGCCCCGGGGTTTGTTGAAACCGCACAAATGGCGAGACAGGTCTTCTTGGATTATAAGAAGGATGATCTGCTTCGAGCCGCGAGTCCGTTCTGGGCAACGGATATTCCTGCCACGCTATCGGCACCTTTGCCATCGGAGTGGCCCGTCGCCGCCGACCTCCAGCTGTCTAGTGTTGGTATCGTGGATAACTATATAGATTCAGTCTATGAATCAAAGGAGCCCGGTGCGCGTTCCACCGTAGAAGTTCGGGATTTGTGGATCTCGCTGGATATGCTCTATCCCAACGTTGCGGTGGAGATGTGGACATTTAGGGGCCAGTTGGTGATTGAGCTGATCTATAACGAATCATATCACCGGGAGGAGAGTGTTCGATTGTTGCTTGGACTCATTCACGAACAGCTGTCGCAGGGGTTGGGGCTGAACTTGGGCTTTGATGCCCAATCACCAGGTGATGAAAGCTTTATGTGTCCTGGGGGAGTGGAGATCCTGAATGCTCCTCGTGAAGAGCTTGAACAAGCTACAGGAGCTCCGGTGGACGTTGTGTGAAGGCCCCTTCTCTCATGAATCTCAAGTGTTATGCGCGTGAACATGTTTATTTTTGTACGCAATATAGTAAATATATATTCCAGGTCGCTGCTGAGAATTTTCAATCGAATATATTAAGGAAATTTATACTACAACAACTTCTATAAATAACTTATTCAGTTTCATGATTCATCTGGAGGAGTAGGCAATCTCAGCCGAGAGCCATGATCTAAGTCCCTGACATTCCCATCGGTTATTTATTATTCACTCTCATTGCATAGTTTCGATATGAGAGGTCTTACAATACATCAATTCTAGAATACATTAGTCTTGCCCCTTTAGATCTGGGGCATCCACGAGTAACTTGACACGGACTACTTAGACCAAACAACCTTTCTTTGGGGGGAATACCCAATTACTCATTTTCTTTTGATTAATACTTCTATTTCCCCTCTTATATAGATGACAGTAACCACTATCCGGTATTCTGTCGTGGAACCATTCCATAGATTAATTTAGATGGCGAGCCCTTGTATCGGTGAAAGGTGCATCACCCTACCTTTCCCCAAAGAGCTTCCTGGCGGTGAGCTCGAATGGATATATCCTTGAAGGACAGTACCCCTAAGAGTTCAGTATGACTCCGCAAACCGGCTGCGAGCCCGCAGAGTGGGACCGAAATGCCACAATGCCACGACTCCAAAGAAACAGCCTGCTGTCAGACCACCTAGCACACTACATCCCTTTCCAATGCCAAGATTATCGAACAAGGGCTGAGAGAAATGGATAGCAGTACACGCAAGGACACTTCGAAGGAAGGCTGTCGACGTGATCCTATTAGCTTGCATTTCTCTGTATAGGCGGACGGACGTGATGCCACTTACTGTTCGCTGCGAAAAGACTCGCTGCATAGCGAGGATAGGTGGTTGGAAGATAAATAAAGATGACGTTGGCAAGCTTCATAAGTCAGTTCTGTTCACAGGGCATAGTAATGGAATGGGGATTACCTACAATAAAGACACAGGCCGAAAAGACCACAATGCCAATGGTGGGCGCAATCCAGTGAATATCAGGTCGAGCTGTCCAGGCAAAGATAAATAACCCACAAGGAGCCAGAGCTGCGGCGAAGACACCAGGTAGCAGTCGATGTTCAGGCTTTCCGATTCCCATTTTCATGGTGTAGGGCTCGTAGACAAACCATACCAGGAGGAGATAGGTACCTGCTCCAATGACACAAGCAACAATGATACAGAGGAACACGACTCCCATCATACCGAGGGAAAAGCCGTGCATGTTGACGTACACCCTAGGGAACGATTCAAAAAACGAGTACTGCAGGTGATTAATATTAGGGTGAGATCTCCAATGGCTGCTGCAAACAACATACGTAGATTCCGTAAATTAGAGCCGTGTACAAATTGATGAAGAAAACGGACGGGTCTTGGACTGTCACGCGGAAAGGAGTCGTGAGGTAGGTAGCCAAGATCTGCAGGATATGGATATCGCCCTGCTTGATCTCCGACTGTGAGCGTAGCTTCATATTACCTGTGGCCTTTCGCTGTCGGCGGGCTCGGTAGAGTAGGATGGTCTCTGGATTGGTCTCTGGGAGACCAAAGAATAGCAATATGAAGGTAAAGCCACTCAAAATGAGCAGCTCGTACATGGACCATCTCCAGCTGCTCTCTGTGACGGAGAAGCCCGCCAGGAGGGGGCCGAGTGCTGGGCCACCGTAGGCAGCGCAAGTCCAAAAGGTCAGACCGTATGGGATCTTATGGAAACCGAAGATATCGGAGGCAGATGCACCACCCGTTGCAAGAACAGGGCCACCAAGGAAACCCTGGAGGAATCTGAGAACGACCAGACCAGGATAGTTCGTTACGCGGCATGCAGCCACCGTCATCATGATGAACAGGAAAAAGGATGTCATATACGGGATATTGCGGCCGACCCGAGGGACTTCGGATAGAGGGCTGAAGAAAAGAGGACCCATTCCCTGGTGATTGTTAATACAAGCGAAAAGGGGTTGCACAACATGGAGAATGAACTTACATATCCTAGGACAAACATCGACATAACTAGCGTAGATACCTGGGATGAGATGCCGAAAATCTCGATGAACGTGGGTTCTGCTGGGCTGATGATGGCCGACCCGCTGTAGACTGGGAGATGATCAACTTTTGCTATAATAGCGTGGGTCTTTGAGACATACTAGCAAAGGTCAAGAGGCAAATCTGGAAGAAGACAAATGACTTCTTCGCTGTAGACCAGTTCTGAGGGTTCTCTGGGTCCTCTGGCCCATCCCAATCCACCAGGTCGTTGGCTTCGCCTGACTGTGATGATGTCTGTGACGACACCGCTACCTTTTCAATATCTGCTACCTTAGCATCGCTCTCAGGGGCTATAGAACCACTGCTTGGAGGCACGCCATTTTGACCCGAGACCCAATCCCAGAGCTGTCTGGCAGGAGTATGGTTGAGGACGGACGCCATAGTTGGATTAGGGTGATGGTCTTCCACGCCGATTGAGTTCAAAGCGAACGAATTCCAGGGCACACAGAAAGAAGATATGAAACTAAGAAAGGCTAATCATATATTAATACATGCAAAACCAAGCCCAAATTGCGGCCCTGCCGGCCGGATCTCCGGCAGGGTTATTTGTATTACGGCGCGTCGGCCGAGCCCCCGAGGGCTGATCAGCCCTAAATATACCCCTTTAGAAGGCATCTAAAGGCACCTCAAATAATCACACGTATACTCATCACATCCAGAAACGAATTGGAAAAACAAAATGCAGTACTCAGTGGATTCCGCACGAGTCCCGTTCCTCATTCTCACCATCCTGGCTGCCATCCTTCTCGAAGGCATCCTGATGGTCGATGGCGGCTTGTTCGCCATGTTAAAGCCCGTCTGGACACAGACATTGGCCGACGGAAAGTACCTGCACCAGGTATACACAGGCCTGCCAATCATTGACCAGATACTGGCAATCTCGGTCTGTTTCTGGGATCCGGTCGCGACCAATCTCCCGATTCTTCGGCTCCAGTCGATCATGCTTTGCGCCCCTCTGCAGACATTCGCCGTCTGGGCAACAATCGAGAGCATGCGTAGGGGCGAAAAACATACACTTCTTCGAGTGGTACCGATATATGTGTTCCTGTGGCAATACTTGGGTACGGCGATATTTTTCCCCTTCTATCTCTTCGTCGAGCTCTCGCAGCATTTCGGCTCCAGCAACCGCACCGACCCCAGCATTCCCTACTACGATGCAAAGGCTCTTCTACCCGCGACATTGCTAGCTATGGTGCTTCCGTATCGCAATGTGTACTTTCCTCCAAGTGGCACTACAGACGCGCAGCATCACATGTTCATAGCATTCTACCAACTTGGTCCATTCGCCACCTATATCCTGACCGCTGGAATTGCTAAATACATCTCGTCCGGCAAAGAGGAGGAACCCCGGCTTCCGTCCAACTCGGACGCTCCCTGGATCAAAGCGATATATGCGGTGTATGGGATATTCTCTGCACTGGCTCATATTGGTGTGATTCTGCGTGTGGCCTTCTCATCCGACCCAGCATTCTCACTGTCGAGGCTGTTCTTCCCGGCCCTTCAAAATCTCTGGAGCCCCGAGGCGGCAGCGCGGCGCTATGTGGAGGAGCATTTGTTCTTCCTCCAGTGGGATTTTATCCTCGTTGTTCTCGGTTGCAGCATCTATGCTAGCCGTGTAGCTCAGGGTATGTACAGCTCTAGAGAAAGTGGCTCTTCAACATTCTTCGGTGTTGGGGGAATTTTGATCGCCAGTCTGGCCAGTATGATCTTCAGTCCCGGCGCCATGATTACAGCAATTTTGTACGTACGGGAGGACTTTATTCGTGAGGAGTATGCCGCGAAACAGCGACGGGAGAAACAGACGGAGGTGCTCCAGGATTCTCAGTAGCTCTGGATCATTTATGACAACGCAGGGATTGGGAAGCATGAGGGTCTAATACACTTAGCACCTGATGAGTCTTAGGTTAGGGGTCGGCCAAACTACGGGCTGCCTGATTCAATATAGAGTTTCCAAGTCCATCGAAATATAGAAGATCTGCACAATAAACCAATTGAGCGATGTCATTTTATTAGTTATGGTGATGCCTTCAAACCTGCCTATATATATTGGACAAAAAAGCCCTTGGAAATACTAACCTTCCTGGCTTTATGTTGACCTAGAGTATTTAGTCAATAATTAAACATAATTCACCATTGACAATAGTAGTCTTAACACTAGGTGGGCTTTGATAAGCCTTCAATTCATTCAAATAGCATAATACGGACAGAAATATAGATATGATTGTGCTGCGAATCGTCTAAGACGAGTTTAGATTTATGAGGCTTGATCTATCACACCCCAATCCTCTTTGATAAGGTCACATGCACGCTCAGCTACTGCATACACAGTAGCCTGGATATTTCCCTGTGTGATCATAGGGAAAACACTGGCATCGATGATCCGTACATTAGTGGTCCCATGCACCAACAACCGATTGTTGACCACACCTCCGTTCTCCCGTGGCATCATGGGACAGGTACAAGAGGGATGATATGATGTCCACAGTCTGTCTTTAACAACCTGTCTAGCCGTTTCTAGCTCGGATAGATCAGATGCGTAAGACGGTATGCGGTTATCAGGTTTCAAAAGTTGTCTCATCGGTAGATCATCAACGATGCGCTCTAGGAATTGAATGCCACGAGCCAACATCTCAACATCGAGTGGATGAGACAGGTAGCCCGGATCAATTCGCGGCCGAGAGCCAACAGTAGCGCTACTGATATGTACACTGCCACGCGACAAAGGGTGATTGAGTCCCGCCATCAGCGTGATGAAATTCTCAGGCCGTTGTGGACTATAAACCTGGGTCATATCGGTGCTACCATGCGGCTCCATGTTCATCTGAGATGGGGTGATGCCATACCAGAAGGTATTCTCCTTCTGGTCCACCATCATATTCGCCAACTCCTCATATTGTGCTTTGTGTGCGGGGGAAAGACTCGGATCGCGTAGGTTGAGGTGCGTGTCAATAAGGGACTGCCCTATTTTAGAGGACATGCGACCGCCTGTGTCGACCGAGGGCACATACGCCAGGCCATATGGTATACCGGACAAGGGGCCCGTACGAGTTTCTCCATATTGCTTCAGCAGATTCTCAATAACTGCTGGGTCTCGCGCCATGTCGTTGGTGATTTGGCCATCTGCGACCTCGAATGAAACGCTGGCGAATGAATGATCCTGTAGGTTCTCTCCAACACCAGGGTTATCGATCAACACATCAATTCCATGCTGCTTAAGGATTGCTGCAGGCCCAATCCCGGAGTTTTCCAGGATCTGAGGAGTTTGGATGGCCCCGGCAGCCAGGATCACCTCATCTGCGGTAAACTCGGATAGCTGGCCTTCCTTCCCATATACTTGGACACCAGTCGCAGTGACAGTTTGGGATGCAGTACTGAAGAGCAGTTTGTGCACAGCCGTTTCAGTGATCAAGTGCAGGTTGGGTCGTGCTTCGATCTCTGGGGAGTAATAGGCTGAGGCCGCGTAGGATCGTTGGTGCGTTCCAGGATCAACAGTATTTGGGGGTATAAACGCCCCTTGCTTTCTTCCGAGAATTGGATCCTGGCCATTTTCGAACCCAAGGTTGCGAAATGCTGCAATCCAAGCCTTATGGAAAGGGCCGTAGACATCGGGAAAGCTGATGGGAAGTGGACCCTGAGCACCCTGATTATCAACTTTTACGTACGAGTCGAGGGACAGCAGATCGTTTGTCACCTTGGATGCTGGATGAAAGGTATGGAACTTCTTATAATATGGTGCTAAGGTGTCAAAAGACCATCCCTGCACCCCCAGTCTCTCCCAGGCTTCGAAATTTCGGGGCGTAGGATAAACGACAGCGGCCACATTGATGGCACTAGATCCTCCCAGCACTTTACCCCTGGGTTGGGGGATCTGTCTTCCATTCAAGCGTTCCTGGAAATTTCCATTAGAATTATACGTTATTTGTTCGTTTCAGATTTCTTACTTGAGGTTCACTCCAGAAATTCCAATCATAGGCCGGGTCACCCCAAAGACTGAACAGTAATCCTGGGGTATCAATCTTTGGGTCTCCTCGACGGTCCGCACCCGCTTCAATGAGGAGAATTCTCTTGTCTTCTAGCTCACTGAGACGACGAGCGGCAACAAGTCCAGACAAGCCTCCGCCAACAATGATCGCATCGTAGTGACATGGTTTGGGGTCCTTCTCGAAGGAGGTAAGTTTGCTCCAGGCGGTTCCCATTTTCGTGGATGGGATTCAATACCCAACGTCTAGTGATGTGATACTATAAAATTAAAAGTGCGGGTTGGGTTTCTGACGTTGGATGGGGGCCGTTGGATGGGGGCGGATGATCCACATGAGGCTAAGTGCGTGAGCGGCCGAGCGGCCGATGAAGGTAAGATTAGGGTTCAACATAGCACTCTTTTCAACCTCGTGAGATATCCGAGTTCACAATCGGGTCAGCGATTAGACCCGTCGAGCCTTCGGCCTACAATCTCGGGTTGTCGCGCAAAATGGTCAATGTTACCTGGCACTCGGCGGACTAACCGATCCATGCATCGCCATAGCGCGGAGAACACCGGGGAGGAATCAGCCTCGCTATCGCTACAATGAGGAGGGGTTGTAAGCAGACGGCTCTTGGGAGACTGCCAAATAACTAGATATAGAAGCAAGTGTTCCCATAGTCATTTCCTATCCAGACTCTCCCTCATACCTCGTTCAATCCGATTAAGTAACCATGCCTTATGCACACGACACTCCTCCGGCTGAAGATGTCAGCCTTGAGCCCATCGCAATTTGTGGCATGGGTAAGTTTGAATCCAAAAGAAATCGGGGTTTCCACTGACTGCAATGCAGCCTGCCGCCTGCCTGGAAAGGTCGGCTCCCCCTCTGCCCTGTGGGATCTGCTCTTGAGGAAAGGCGCCGGGAACACTATGCGAGTCCCGGAGTCCCGGTTCAATATTGATGCCCATCTTCACAAGAACGGTGAGCGACCTGGCAGCATGAATGTGGGCGGTGGTTATTTCCTCGACGGCCGTGCAGAGAATTTTGATCCCACGTTCTTCAACATGACCCCCGTTGAGGCCATGTGGTTGGACCCACAGCAGCGAAAGATCCTCGAGGTCTGCTACGAGGCCCTTGAGTCTGCTGGTCTCACCCTGGAACAGGTGTCCGGCACCAATACGGGTGCCTTCATTGGTAGTTTCACCGCCGACTACCAACAGATGACCTTCCGGGATCCGGACTTCCGTCACAGCTATGCGGCCACTGGTGTTGATCCAGGTATTATCAGTAACCGGGTGGGAAATGTCTTTGACTTAAATGGGCCGAGGTAAGAATATATCCTTCACAGACATATGGACGGAACTAATACAATCGAAGCTTCACTATAAATACCGCATGCTCCTCGTCAGTATACGCAATCCATCATGCTTGCCATGCACTACGTGCTGGAGATTGCCAAGCGGCTCTGGTTGGTGGTGTCAATCTGATCCTCACGGTTGATCAACATATGAACACAGCCAAACTGGGTGTGCTTTCGCCGACCTCATTCTGTCATACGTTCGATGCTGCTGCCGATGGATACGGCCGTGGCGAGGGTGCTGGCGCCCTCTATCTGAAGAGAATGAGTGATGCTATCCGCGATGGTGACATTATTCGAGCCGCCATTCGCTCTTCGGCTGTTAACACGAATGGTAAGGTTCCGGGTTATGGTATCACTTATCCGAACATGAAGGGCCAAGAGAAGGTCATCCGCGCCGCATACAAGCGCGCCAATCTCGATCCAGACCAGACTGCCTATTTTGAATGCCACGGAACCGGTACGCCAGTGGGAGATCCCATTGAAGTCCGCGCTGTGGCTAGTGCGATGAATGACACCCGTTCGGAGGATCGGCCCCTTATTATTGGCGCTGTTAAGCCTAACATTGGCCACAGCGAAGCAGCCAGTGGAATCTTCGCCGTTATGAAGGCCGCATTGATGGTCGAAACCGGTTTGATCCCTGGTGTCGCTGGCCTCCAGACGGTTAACCCAGAGATCCCTGAGAAAGAGTGGAATGTGAAGGTTAACCGTGATACCCTGCCTTGGCCTGAAGAATTTGAGTCCCGTCGGGCCAGTGTTTCCTCTTTCGGATATGGTGGCACGAACGGCCATGTCATTGTGGAAGAGGTGAAAGCACTCTATCCGCAATACCAGCACGGGGCCCGCAAGGCTCTAGCCAATTACGACCACTCAGCCACCAGGCCGCTACTTGTCACCCTGTCGGCGCACGAGAAGACAACCCTAATCCGCAACATTGAGGCGCATGCCAAGGTAGTAGATCAATACTACCTCTCGGACTTTGCGCATACCCTAAACAACCACCGCAATCGCTTCGTCCAGCGGGCATTTGTTGTTGCTAGCGAGGCCACAGCAGCATCTGATATGGAAACTGCCAACTTCAAGTTTGGCTCTTGCACCAAGCCCATTTCCGATCTTGCCTTCATTTTCACCGGACAAGGTGCGCAGTGGGCAGGTCTCGGACGAGAGGCCATTGAGACTTTCCCCGTTTTCCGCCACACTATTCGACGATTGGATCGGGTGCTCAAAGCCGTCGATCACCCTCCTAACTTTTCGATCGAGGAGGAGCTCAAGGCTCCAGCAGAGACGAGCCGAATCAACGATGCTAGCATTGCCCAGCCGACGCTGGTGGCCACTCAAATCGCCCTGGTGGACCTCCTGGCATCGTGGAACATTGTTCCTACTGCCACTGTTGGCCACTCAGCAGGTGAATACGCAGCGGCGTATGCTGCTGGTCTAGCCTCTGCTCCGGAGATCATCATCGCTGCTTACTACCGCGGCTACTCACTGGGACGTAACGCACCCGCTGGTGGCTCGATGATGGCGGTGGGACTTGGTCGTGATGAGGTCGAGGTATATCTCGCCAGCCTCAGCAAGGAGCTCGTAATTGCCTGCGAGAATTCCCCCGCTAGCGTTACTCTCAGTGGCCCAGTGGCCGCCATACATGAGGCGCGGGATCTCTTCGCAGAAGAGAAGATCTTTGCCCGCGAGCTGCGGACTGGGATGGCATACCACTCGCCCCATATGGAGCCTGTTGCCGGCCCCATGGTCGAGTTGGTCACCAATGCTTACTGCAAGTTGGACGGCTATGACCGCCAGTGGCGCTGCCCACGCAGGGCTATGGTTTCATCCGTCACCAATCAAACTGTTCTTACAGGAGACATCACTCCAGCTTACTGGGCACGCAATCTCACCGGCCGCGTGCTATTCAACACCGCTGTACAGACCCTCGCAAAGACAGAGGAACTCAAAGATATTACCGGTTTCGTTGAGGTGGGCCCTCACTCAGCTCTGTCCGGGCCCTTCAAGCAGATCTGCCAGGCGAATGCTTTCACCAGTTACACATATGCCACTACCCTAATCCGGAACCAGGATGGGGCGCATTCCCTGCTTAAGACAGCCGGTGAGCTGTTCCTAGCAGGATATGCCGTGGACATGCAGAGGGTGAATCGGCTAGACGGTCCTTCCCTAGACTTCCAGCTGGACTTGAAGGCCTCTGGCAAGCGTCCGTTCACTCTGGCCGATTTGCCCCCATACCAGTGGAATTATGAGAAGGTCTACTGGGCGGAGCCTCGTGTCAGTGCCGAGTACCGTCACCTCACCCATGCGCGCCACGACCTGCTGGGTAGCAAAATCCCCGGACTGTCATCTCATGCAATGGTCTGGCGAAATATTCTACGAGTCCGGGACATCCCCTGGCTTCAGGACCACAAGGTAAGTTCATCTCATTTTTTCAAAAAAAAAAGGCAGGGACAGTTGCTAACTTAGAATACCCAGCTCGGAGGTTCCAATATGTTCCCTGCCGCTGGACATATTGCTCTAGCCATCGAGGCGGCCCGGCAACACTGCGAGATTACAGGTGTCAATATGTCTGGAGCAGTCTTGCGCGATGTTGAGCTGAAGACCGCATTGATTATCCCGGACACCGACGCCGGCATAGAAATCCAGCTCCGACTAGCCCGGAACTCCTCGTCTAAGTCCCCGTCGTACTATTTCGCCGTGGAGTCTTGCACCGACAACAACTGGACTATCCACTCCGATGGCACGATTCTTCCAGTCTCTGACCCTGAATCAGCCGACGTGCGCCCCCACCCTGTGAACCCTGGGGTCCTCACCCAGCGACACAGAGGTAAGCGGTGGAACGACACTTTCCGCAGCGTGGGCTTCGAGTACGGCACCTCATTCGACACCCTCGACAAGATCAGGACGCACGATAAGTACTACCAGGCAGTTGGACAAATCCCGCTAGCCATTAGCAGTGAACGCATGGTGGACGAGTCCCGTTACATGATCCACCCCTCCACCGTGGACTGCCTTTTGCAACTCTGCATCATATCCATTCACGCTGGCCTTTACCAGACAATGCCGTGGGGTGTTGTGCCTATCAAGTTCGAAGAAATTACCATACTTGGCCCGGATGATGCCGCCAACACAGTTGGTCAGGCGGTGGCTTGGAATGATGTCCGCGGTGAGCGCGCTCGCTACTTCAACACCGATGCCCAGTTGGCTACCCCGACGGGACGGGTGGTCGTCGACATCAAGGGGCTCCATACAGTAGCATACGAGGCTGCTTTGCCCCCGGGAGATGAGGCGGCTGCGAAACCAGCACCTTATGCCGCAGTGGAATGGAAGCCCGATTACACAATCCATGGGCTGCAGAAGGTGCCTCTAGGGCCCGACATGCTGTCCAGTGTCATTTCCCTTCTGTGCCACAAAGAACCTATGGCTTCTGCTCTGCTGGTCGATTCATCGACTTCGGTCGATCTCGAGACTGTGCTGAGTGCACTTTCACCGGCGGCTGAGATTTCTGTGGCAGCGGTGCAGACGTTGGCGACAGATTCCTCGCGAATTAAGAATGTCGTCATCCCAGAAGGACCGCTGGACCTAGCCAACTTGAATGTCAAGGACCAACGCTTGGTACTTATCGCGGGCGAGGATGCCCAGCAGCTGACCGAATCCGACATGTGGGCTTCTCTGGAATCGGTCCTCAGTATTACCGGCATCACCCTCGTCCCAATTGATAGCTCTGTGGCACCCGCAGTCCAGGCTAGCATCGAAAAGGCAGGCTTCCTCGTCACGGCCAAAATCGCGTCAGAGCAGACGTTGTTGCTTGTCTCCCGTTTCATTGAGAGGGGCTCTTCTAGCAGCAGCAACCCAGACGATAGCATCAAATTAGTCTACTCCCCTCTCCATTCGGCTCCACCCCTCGCCCTAGCAGACGCTCTACGGCTTCAGGGTGCTGAGGTTTTGGTCAAAACCCTCGAGGAGGTGGATTTAACCGCTGACAAGGAGCTCGTGCTCTTCAACCCATACGCCAACATCCTCTCCCAGCCGGAAACGACGTCGTTCGATGCACTTAAACAAATCATCCCGTCTGGGGCGTCTGTCACATGGATCACAGCTGGAGTCAACGAGTGCACGTCCACCCATGGCGGCATGGTCCCCGGTTTCCTGCGAGTGCTTCGAGAGGAGCAGAAGATGTCCAAGCTGACCTGGTTGGATGTGGATCAAAACGAAACGTTTGAGTCTATCGCACAAACGCTGGCGTCTATCCGCCAGGGTTCCGCAGGATCGGTGACCGAAAACGAGTACTGGCTGCACCAAGGCGTATGCCATATCAGTCGGATTGTGCTGAACGACGAGCTCAACGGCCGGATGATCGTTGATGAAAGTAAGCTAGTGCAGATGACCCTGCCTAGTGGTCAACCACTCCAGGCCAATGTTGAGCAAGGTAAGATTACCTTTGCCCACAGCAACCGTTTTGATGGCATCTCTCTGCAGCCGGACGAGATCGAAGTTCAGGTCACCTCCTGCGAGGTATACAAACAAGACCTGCAAGCTCCGGCCGAGGGTCTTCGGGTAGCCGCTGGCACCGTCCTTAACATCGGAGAGAATGTGGAGCAAGGTCTCTTGGGGAAGACTGTGGTGACCTACGTGACGAACGTACTCCAGACGATCGTCCGAGTTCCAGAGGCATTGTCAGTCCAGTGCAATCCTGCCGTTGGGAATCTGTTCGTGTCGGCCCTGCCAGGGCTGTGCAGGGCTCTTAACGCTGTTTCAAGCATTTCGGGCCCGATTACGGAAAAGCAGGTTCTCCTCCTTTCCTCATCGGAGCCCCTTTCCAACGACCTCGCCCAGATTAGCAGGGCACTGAGCTTCCCACTCGCCATAGCTGAGGACATGTCTCACATCCGCCAAGTCATGAAGACTGCTGGGTCCTCGCTAGTTGTCGTGGCCGAGGACTTCTCCGATAAGAACCAGAAGGTGTGGCGTGAGATGCCCTCCGGTGGATGGTTCGTACTCAGCGAAAATGTCCACGGTGCCCTATCTGCCCCATCGGACGTCACTCCATTCACGCGCGGTGTACGCTTCGCTGCGACATCAGTCCAGTCCTCGTTCAATATTGACAAGACTGCACTGGGCAAGGTCATGCGTGAGGCTATTGCATCCATTGACAACACAATGGAGCCATCACTTGTCTACAGCACAAACGATGTGAATTCCGCCACAAGTATCACCGCTGACAGATTCATCATGACATACAACTACGATAGTGACATCGTCGAGGTTGCACCATCCACCCCCAAGCTGCGCTTTTCCTCTGAGGACATCTACCTCCTGGCTGGCTGCCTGGGCGGCCTCGGTCGCAGTCTCACATCGTGGATGATGGAGCGCGGTGCCCGCCACTTTGCCTTCATCTCGCGCTCCGGAGACGACAAACCAGAAGCCGCGCAGCTGACATCCTCTCTCCGCGAGGCGGGTGCACAGCCCCAAATCTTCCGCGGCGATGTCTCCAATGTCTCCGACGTAAAGAACGTCATTGAGGCCGTCACATCCGGGCCCGATGGCAAGCGCATCCGCGGTGTTGTCCACGCGGCGATGGTGCTCCAGGACGGCATTTTCGGACCTCAGACATCCATTGAAAAGTTCCAGGCGGCTATCACGCCTAAAGTGGACGGAGCGCTCGCTTTGCATCATGCGCTCAAGGATCACGAGCTGGACTTCTTCGTTATGACAAGCTCCATCTCTGCTATTGTTGGCCAACCAAGCCAGTCCAACTATGCCGCCGCCAACAGCTTTTTGGACAACCTAGCCTGCCAGCGCAACCATATGGGCCTAGCCGCAACCTCTGTGGCGTTGCCTATGGTTCTAGGCGTTGGTGTCGTGGCGGAGAACGACGCGTTGGAGGACAAGATCACGCGTCGCGGTATGTATGGAATCGACGAGCGCGACTTGCTCCGCACGTTTGAAGCAGCCATGTCGTCGCGGCCCCGGTCGGATTTGAAGTATCAGGGGGCTAGTATCCTGCTAGGTCTGGACCCGGGCCGGTTGGCCGGCGCGTGGACGGCTGCCCGCGAGAATACCGATCTGGACTGGGTTGAGGATGGCCGGTTCATTGGGCTGAAGTCGCTAGTTGAGGCGGCGTCTGGTGGAAAGAACGGTGACGACGCAAAGGATGGCGGCGAGGGGGGTGTCGCAGCACAGGCGGTTGTGGTTGCGCAAAGTGATGGTGTTGATGCTGCAGTGGATGTGGTCGCCGTGTGCCTCATGCAGAGGTGTGCAGGTATCTTGATGATGTCAGTGGAGGACTTTGCGCTCGAGGGGTCTAGTGTTGGAGGGTATGGGTTGGACAGTATGATTGGTGCTGAGCTACGCAACTGGTTGTTCAAGATGTTTGGTCTCAATATCCCCTTCCAGGAGTTGCTGTCGACGTCTCTCACGTTCAAGGGGTTGTCACTATTGGTCTTGGAAGCTTTAGGGGTGAATGTGGCTTAGGATTATCTAGCTCGCATGACTCTGGATCTTAGATATATAAGTGAAAGTTGGTTTAAGGAGAAATAATACCTCGATGCATTCATTGCCTGAACCTTGGATGTCCGTACATAATTTGTAATACAAGTATTCGATTTAACTATGGGTAACGAGCTACGCACCCCAACTAATATATTAATTTCAAATGCATATATCTCAACCAAAACTCCATTAAATTAAATACACTAAAATGATCTATCTAGCTAGGCATCTATTAATCTTATGTCCTATTTCTCCACAACCACTGCACTTGGCGGGGCCCGCGTACGTGGTTGTAAAGCCGGCGAAGGGCTTCTTCGTGCAGGGGAGGGAGGTGCTTCAATTGCTTCCACCGGCTCAATAATTAATTGAGAGGCTTCTTGCACTGTTAAGCCTGCTTCAGCTGGTATCTGCCTCCGGGATCGAGTACGCTTTTGCTTCTGCTTCTCGTTGGCGGCGCGTAATTCCTTGTTTTCTTTGGCGAGTGAGATTGCACCTTGCATTGTAAGACGGAAGCCCTTTACAAGCTGGTTTAATGCACGATCCGATGAGCTAGGCGGGCTTCGAGATCTTGTACGAAGTAAAGCTTTAATTGACGAAGCCTGTCGACGTAGTTCTTTCTCTGTAGCTGGAGGGCGTCGTTTAACAAAATTGTATACCCATTTTTGGCCGACCGAGAGAACCGGGGTAGTTCCACGCTTTTGAAGAAGAAGAGCCGCCATTTCTCGTACCATAGAGGGCCGGGGGGCTGCTCCACGAGAATCCATAGAGAGAATCCATTTCTCAAGCGATTCCTCTTCAGTTGCAGTCAATTTAGAGCAATTAACGCGAGAATTCGCGCGGAATTTGATTCCACGGAGGCGAGTTCGAAGGGTTGATTCGGGTATATTAAAACGGCGTGCTGCTTCGCAAATAGCGCCAATTTCTTGCTTCTTAATAGCCTGGATAGCTAATAAGATCCTACCCTCTCTCTCTATTGAATTTCGAGAAGATTGAGTACGAATTGGTGGCATGGTGGGTGGTTGAACTAACTAAGATCTAATTTCTGGACGCGTTTTGGGTGGGGTGCGTAGCTTGGTTGCGTACGCAGCTCGCTTACCGAATACGTTACATCTGATATATCAATAATACATCCATGGATATCTCACGAACTCTCTAAACACACGATTTACGTCTCCATATTATATCATTCTATTTAATCCGTATGATAACAATTTACTAGTTAGATATGAAGAGTGTATAATTTCGTATCTATTAAAAATAGTGTAAATATTTGATATTCTTAAGAGTTACATCCATGCGTGTTCTAAAGAGGGCTCTTGTACGGAATTGGTAATCACCCAGGAAAGCAGGCGGTGATCCAGGCGGTCGGGATTTACTGCTGGAAAGAATCTGCTGCCGCGGGTGCAGTTCCACTTAGTAGCCACATCCGGGAATCCGAACTTCTATGCCTTAACCCATCTGCTTCTGATGGGCGGCCGTATAGGGGCTGTGAAATCTCGATCCGGGTGTAAAACCTGCAAGTAGGTTTCCGCAGCCGCTTTTAGAGTTAAGCTCTAACCGCCGACCAGAATCCGAAGAGTCAAATGTGGGGAGGAAAAGCCGAATTGCCTTCGCTGCTCTAGCACAGGGCGGAAATGTGAATATGAGGGCAGAGGGAAAACTCTCTGGGCTCCCTCCACGCCATTTGCTCTTACACTCAGACACACCCTGTCATTTTCTCAAAATGCAGGACAACGAGAATGTCGCGCATTTGAATATTACTTCCAGCATGTATCCCAACATCTGGCGGGTGGAATGAATGTAGATTTCTGGACAAGGGTTGTGCCTCAGATCTGCCGCAGTGAGCCCGCTGTGTGGAACGCAGTCATTGCAATTAGCGCATTGTACGAAAATCCGAAGCAGTGCATGGACTTTCATTTTTTGAGGGATCGCCGAAACAAGGCACATTTGCTTAATCATGCTCAACAGGATGCATTGACATGGTACTCGCGATCAATCTCTAGTGTTTCGTCGCAGATCCAACGAGGCAGTGCAGATCCGTACGTTGCGCTCATCAGCTGCGCGTTATTTATCTGCGTGGAGACAATCCAAGGACATATGGAACAGGCCTTGGAGCTCTATCGACAGGGTATCACGTTGATACTTGACCTCCGTGCACAAATCGGTCATGGCGCCGTGTCTATCAGTAAAGGTGTTCTGTTGGAACGCAGCATTGTTCCATTATTCCTACGACTCGGCGCAAGTTCCCTGACCATTTCGGGGACTCGGTTTCCTATTGAACTTTTTGCCTTTGTAGAAACAGACATAAGTGCTGGTTTTGCATCTGTCGATTCTGCAAGATCGATTATATCCGTCCTAACTGCGGAAGTTATCCTCTTTGAGCGCGAGGCGAACTTACACCTCAGGAAAGTTGGTGCCGAAACCGCCGTAAGCCCAGAAATGGTCGCGAAAAAAGAAGCTCTCCGAGTCCGTCTCGTTGAATGGCATCGAGCATACACCAATCTTTGCCAAAGAAACAGATCTGTACTCACTCTCCCCATATACCCAGAGCCTATACTGCTCACATATCATGCTGCTGCTTTGATTTGTGTGACGGGATGCTTAAATCAACAAGAAGCCGTTTTCGATGTCCATTTTGCAGACTTTGCTACTATCGTCGCGCAGTCTAAGTTGATTCTCGATGGTTCAGCAGATCCAAATGGTGTCCAACCACCATTCACCTTTGAGATGAGTGTGGGTGTCCCTCTCGCCATCACTGTGTTGAGGTGTCGTGACCCAACCTTGCGGCGAAGGGCCTTGGACCTATTACGACTAGCGCCTCCGATGCAAGGATTTTTCAAATGCGCCCCCGTGGCTCTTTTGTCGGAAATGTTGATGAAGCTGGAAGAGGGCTATGGCCTTGCCGTGGGGGAGAACACAGCGGCACTTTCTCGAAATTTTGAGGCAACCACGTCACAAGCAGCACTCATCCCTGAAGAGGCCCGTATCCATGACTATGGTATCTTCAGACCGAATGAGTGGCAACCTCCGTGGATCACCGAGCAAGATCTCGCCGCGTTTTCACTTAGCCCGAACCAACTATATTTGGGATTTTCAAGAAACCAATACGACAAGGAAAGCAGGTCGTGGCGGCCAATTTATCAATGCATACCGTTGGAGGCCAATTTTTGAATAATATTTTACGTCTTTCATCTGTTATTCATGGATGTTCACGTGTATGATTAAATATGTGTCTTCTTTTTGTATACATCCGATGAGATACTAGGAGATAGAGCAGGCAGTCTGACTATATTGATAGGAGACAAAGCGTCGGAAAGCCCAGAACATGGCCCTGGTTATGCACATGCTGTACTGTAGTCTTGCTTGCAAGATAAGATATGTGCCTCTGAAAGTGCCGTCAAATGCGTGATAAATGCGATGAAAGTGGTTGGAGTACACAGTAGGAAGGCTTCAACGCCTAGGATTTACATCGGTACGGATAGCGTCATATTTGGGCTTATTTTCTAAGGCATTAATATGTCTCTATTATAGTAACCTTTTCAGGTATTCATATTTTCTGCCGGCAAGTATTCAGGCATCTTCAGACATCGACATTACTATACTAATGGTACGTCTAGACTCCATTTGGGTATAGCGGTCAATCAACCGGTAGATTTGCTGGTAAGTCGCCCTTGGGTAAACCTAATTGTTACTATACCTTCTCCCGAGGTCATCGTAACCTATTAGATAATATCATCACTCCCTCTGGCTCTTGATTATTCAACCCTTATATTGATATTCATGGATAGGGTCATCATTAGAAATCGGGAACGAAAGGAAATTTGGTATATAAAGTAATGAAAACGACGTTTTCTTTTTACGAGGCATCACTTGATTCAATTCTATCGTATCCTGTTTGCCTAGGTCGCTAGAGGCCCTTCGTCTTGCCTTTGCGGTTTTACACTTAGATGAGAGCATAGTCCCTTAGGTCATCATAATACCTAACCTCACTAGCTGGATTGGTTTGAAAATCAGCGAGGAATGTGATTTTGGAGCCATAAAATTGGTGTATATAAGGAATTAAAAGAGGTGAATGTAAAAGACATTATCATCGTTCCCAAACAAAGCCTTTTATAAATTGCACTCTAACTTGAATAGCAGAACAATACATCATTATCTATTACATCACAAGTATAAATTCACGGTAACCTGACTAAGAAGTATACCAAACTGCAGCAGCAAGGTGTGGTATACTGGATGGTATATCAGCAGGAGTACCAGAAGGAAGCATACGGTATACCCGAGCTACGAAGACGTATTAGGGGCCAGGGTTCAAATTCCCTTTTTAGGGGGATTTGGATGTCCGGATACGTGAATTAGTACCACTTTATACACCGCCCTAATACAGTGTACTGTAAATTGTTAATACATCAACCTGCCTAGATGAAGCTTTTGACCCCCATACAAATCAGACATCTCCATTATTTCTGGTGGTTGCAAGTCCAAAAAATAAAGCTTTTGGACCGTATACAAATGTAGATATCCCCATATATCTAGAAGTTTACAAGCCCAAACAAAATGAAGCTTTTGTACACCATACAAATATGGACTTGCAAACCGGACAAAATTACAAAAGCTTGGTACATCACTTTGGAAATTCACACGCCTGTATATGGCCCATAAAATGGATTAGAGGAGAACAAAGAGAGCGATAAAAACGGCCTAGATTTCCCTGATCATGAACTGTGTTCAGAGCTTTTAGAGGGATAGCCAAATAAACAGTCGGTATGCCATAGTAACGGCAAAGTTGTTCCAATCAGGCATAACAAAATCATACAAAACCCCCCAACATTTCCACGTGGTAGGTGTATCGATGCAAAATGCCTCCGAAATCCACACTACGCATTTGTTCGTCGACGGGCAGATGCCCCGCCTTTTTGATAAGGATGCCGACGGCAGTTCTAGAGTGGAGTGGAAACCCCCCCTCTCTTAAGAGCCTGCAGATACTCCGAAACGTACCAAGTTTCATTTGACCTAAATTCTTTCAGTCTTGTCTATATTCAGTATGGCCGAACAATCGAATCTTGATCTGGATCTCATTGTGCTGAACTGTACTTTGGCCACTGTCGAAGACGTTGTGCAATGTGACATTGGCGTCAAAGACGAGAAGATTCACTCAATTGTCCCTCAAGGATCGTTGGCTGGATCAAAGGCCAAAAAGATCATTGATGCCAAGGGAGCTTTGGTTACGGTTGGCTTTTTTCACCTCTATCACGAGTGAATTCGGGGCCATATGCTGACATTCTTTCAAGCCAGGCGGGATTGACGCCCATGTTCATCTTCAGGAGCCGCCACTCTTTGGACTCGGCTCCACTGCAGATAGCTTCGAGTCCGGTTAGTTTGCCAATCCCAGAGTTGGCGATCAACTTGTTCATTAATGCACACCTCCCAGGCACCCGCGCCGCGATTGCAGGAGGTACAACCACTATTGTAGCATTTGCACCTCAACGGAAGCATGAAGATAGTGTTATCGCGACTCTAGCTTGCGCCTACGAACGTGCCAAAGACCAATGCTACAGCGACTACTCGTTCCATCTGATTGTCTCCAACCCGTGCGCAAAGACACTTGCGGAATTTCCAGCCTTCCGAGAGATGGGCATCTCGTCCATCAAGATATACATAACATACGAAGCTTTGCGCCTCAATGACGAGCAGTTTCTAGATGTCTTGTTTCAATCCCGTCTACACAAGGTCACAACTCTGGTGCATGCCGAGAACGACTCTGTGATTGCGTGGATGACCAAGAAACTGCATGAGCGCCAGCTATACGCACCCAAGTACCATACCGCCTCTCACCCCGCCGTTGCCGAGATCGAGGCCAGCTACCGTGCAATTTGTCTTTCTGAGTTCATTGACACTCCCATCTTAATCGTACACGTCTCTAATCCTCGAGCCGTCGATAACATCCGACAAGCCCAAGCAAAGGGGCTTCCAGTTTATGCCGAGACTTGTCCTCAGTATCTGTTCCTCAGCAAGGAAAACCTAGATTTGCCCGGGCTCGAAGGGGCAAAATGTGTTTGTAGTCCACCGCTGCGCAACAAATCCGACCATGAGGCTATTTGGGCCGGTCTCGAGGATGGAACATTTACCATTCTCTCGTCCGACCACAGCCCGTTTAACTTCAACGACTCGACGTCTGGCAAAGGATCGAGCGTGACCGCGGAACACCCTGATGGGCAGTTCCACCTAATTCCCAACGGATTCTCTGGCGTCGAGACCCGAATGTCATTGGTTCTTTCGGCTAATCGACTCAAGATACAACGATACGTGGAGCTGACCTCCACCAACCCGGCTAAGTTGTATGGCATGTACCCCAGAAAAGGTGCTCTCATCCCAGAGGTCAGCGATGCCGACTTTGTCATCTGGTACCCCGATGGGAGTCTTGACATGACTGTCACCAACGACATCCTTCATCATGACGTCGACTACACTCCATTTGAGGGACACAAGGTAAAGCAGTGGCCGCGCTACACTGTGCTTCGTGGACAAGTGGTTTGGGACCGGGAGGATGGAGGAGTCGTAGGCGCTCGAGGCTTTGGTCAGTTTTTGCATCGCACAGAGAGTCTGTTGGCGGGCAGTAGGGGTGAGGGGTCTTGGGATGTTGAGACTGCGTGGGTTTAATATATAGACTCAGACGTTTGTAACAGCACGGGGAAATATCCCATAGAGCTTCCCATATGAGGGCGTGCCTGCGTTACATCCGTGAATGGAAATTATTCCTTGAACGCCATGAGCAAATATTTCTGATTTTCAGATCTTATCTTTGCATCAGACATCGTCACATGGCCGGTTGGATTCTATGAGCGAGCTCAGTACGCCAAAGGGTGGTGTTGACCAACGGCCACATGTTGTCAAACCGAGCCTGTTGTCAGTAGCTCCCAGAGCAACCCAAGAACCCGGGTAGCCTCATTCATATGTTCATCCCTGACTCTCCCTTCCAACCTCTCCCTCGCCATTTAAGATATCCAAGCATCATCGCACTCTAGATACAAACTTTTCGGCTGCTCGTGGAGCACACATGGCAATTTGTGTAGCTCAGACAGACGGCAGAGCGGAAGCAATGAGGGTGGCTGCAGAAGTTATGCAGACAGTTGGGGTAACAAGCGAGATCCTCGTTTCTCTTCGTAACATCTGCCCCACCGAGAGATCCAGATCCTCCATCCTCGGATCCAGAGCTGTCACTGACAAAATCGGCATCGATGCTGGCAAAGGCAGCGTCCAGCTCCGTGCATAGGTCGTCGGCAGTTATCGCAACGACCTCTTCGTCCATATCCTTAAGGTAGTACCCTCCATTCTCAGCGTGAAGAATTGTATCCGGATAGACCTTGACTAGATCGTTGAGGGATTGTCTGTCGTGGACGATAATGACGTCGCTCGGGGGCGTGGTGTGGTACCTGGTAAGACCTTCAACCATGGCGGTAAAGAGAAATAGGAAGTACCCAAGGGAGGTGAAGATGGATTGCATATCGAAGCCGTGAGGGGTATTTAAAGGTCTCTATGGGCGCCTTAGTCATCTATCTTTTGGTCGCGGGGGCTATGGATGTATCTTTCTAAGATTTTGCAATATAGGTCTTATATGAACATACCTTGTAACAAGCTAAAGAGAACGACCGAAGGAGGAGTTCCTATCGATTATCAATACTTTCAGCTATAGCAGCTAGTGATAAACATGGCGAAGTAGGGATGCCTGTGGAAGATGGCTTACCTCTGATATTTCCAGTAGAGTACAGAGGAAAGGTGATGTGAGATGTAGAGACAAATGTAGGGAGAGGAGATCCTTCATATAGTTATCTAATTTAACTAGCTAGTCTAGCTATCTGTCGAATAGGCAGCAAAAGCTTCAATCATAGGTAATCTTACCCGGCTATTCTAGTCGGGCATGCATAACCGTCTCGAGTCGAATAATGGGGCCAACACCCCTCAAACGAGGTGACCAAATCCTTCCACGCGGGTCTTCTTGACCGGGATCTGAATAATCCGAGACTTATCATGGTGCTTTTGTCACCTTTGTGGTAAAATGTGCGTTATTTTCCGAGACAGGTTTCCATCCATTTCTGGGAGATCCGTCGGGGGCCGTGTTGGCCTCGGAGATGCCGTTGCGCTAAGGTCAGCTAAGCTCGTCCTAGTAGCTTTCGGGGAGAACAGCATTACCAGATTTAGGTCTGGCGGTCATATTTAATACTAGTCTAGAAATAAGCCTAGGAGCTCCACTTCCCCTAAGCCCGTACGGGCAATTGTATAAGAGACGGGTTAGACGCGCATGAAACCTAAAAAGTTAAGAGAAGTTGGGTTTCCACTCCTAGGTTATGATTTGAAAGATATTTGTATTTTTGATTGTTTGTGACTGCAGTATTGGCCACATAAATTCCTCGATCCCGATTTATTATTGCGTTGACCTGGTTGACTCTCGCTCGCGATGGTACCCTTGTTGAGAATATATCACCGCGCGAGCATGCCGCGACGCTAGTCGGTCAGGGTGGTTTTTCGCTAGAGTGCCCTCTTCTACCATAACCACCTCCTCCAGCAGCTCAATGGCCTCGCCAATCTGGCCGTTAGCTTGGTATGCTCCCGCGAGCACATGCCGGGACGCTAGTCGGTCAGGGTGCCCTTCCGCTAGGATGCCCTCTTGCACTGCAACCACCTCCTCGATCATCCGAACGGCCTCGCCGATCTGGCCGTTAGCTTGATATGCCCGTGCGAGGTCATGCCGGGACGCTAGTCTGTCAGGGTGCTCTTGTTCTAGGTGCTGTTCCCCCCCAACTACTTCTTGCCTTCAGCCAAAAAGCTGCTTCTCTAACCCGACCATCGGCCAAAAGACACTCTGAAACTTTGTAAAGCGGTTTGTGGCTTTTATTTGAGCCATTAGGATCAGCCCTTTTGATCAGAAGTAGGGCATGGGGCATATATGCGTTCCATAGAGCACGGTTCCTATAGTCATCGTCAGGAAACACACCCTCTATTCTTGTGAGTGTTTTGGTGGTCCAATCTGATAATTTTCCGTCTCTCTTTAGCCAGTTGCGCATCGCAAAATGGACAAGCCGATGGAGGTCGAAAGTCTCATTTCCAGACCTCTCGCTCACGAATGAGTACGCCTTCAAGACCCCGACAGCTTCCATCCATTTCCTTTTGGATACTGTTTGTGGCAAAAGCGATTTCGGGATTCATATCGGCTCAATACAGGCCATGAACGACAAAATTTCAGCCGCTAATGATGAGGCGCTCTGTATTCGCTCGAAGGATATAAGCCATGTTGTGGCCACTGGGTTCTTTGTATCCCGGGTTCGCCAATCATCATGAAAATCCTCGCTTAACAGATCAATCACATCGCTCTCATGTTCCAACAACAGCGATAACTGTTGGAAGTAACCACAACGCGCCATAGTAAATAGTAGGGAATATTTCAACACACTCTTGACATAGTGCCGATCAACTAACTGTCTTTCAATCTCATAATCTTAGTCATACTCTGCAGAGTTCAGTAACATTATTCTAACCGCGAATTGACTGCCGATTGCATCATTTTCGCCAGTGCTTTGCAGAGATGATGAAAAACATCGCCATGAAGCATACCAAGCACGTCATATTGTATACAATTTGTTTCACCCCCGCTAAATTTTCTCGTTTCAACTACCTGAAAGGGTTAGTTTTTATACACACGCTCGTCTAATAAAACAATGTTTGTAGCTCGAGCCCAAGGTGAACTCGTCCGACACATTCTGCAGCCCATATAAAATCTCGCGATGGCTGCCATGACCTCAATTAATAAGTAGGATTGTTTCGCATAGCTCTGTACCAATTTTAGCTTGTCAACGTCTCATAAACAATGTCCGATATATCTCCTCCATTATCACAAGGCATGGGGTATGGAGTCGTGATTGGTGTTGGATTGGCATTTGCAGCAGGTAGGAGGTAAATACAACTCTTTTGATGGCTAACATGCTAAGATCTCAACAAAGGAATGATGCTTGTCACCAAGGCCTTGAAAAGTACAGTTGGCGAAGATAATTCCAATGCTGAAACGTATGTTTCTCCCCACGCTTTCCGTATCGCATCTTTTTAATCGCAACTAGATTCATTGTCGCCAACCGGAGAGTCGGCACAGGTTTAGTTGCCTCGGCAGTTGTATCCGTATGTGGAATGATTCTCAATATTGCTCAATGCTAACTTGTAACATAGTCCTGGCTTTGGAGCACTGCGTTACTAAGTGCCGTGCTGGTGGCCTATCAATATGGCATAAGTGGTCCCTTTTGGTATGGTGCTGGATGCTCGCCTATGATTGTCTGCTTTGCGTATCTCGGCACCGTCTGCAAAAAGCGTGTGCCCAGCGCGCACACTGTTCTGGAAATTATCAAGATGCGATATGGTAAGATTTTACCTCATTCGTCAATAAAAAACATAGATCTGACAATCTCCAGGCACTGTCGCTCACTTAAGCTTCACATTTTTGGCCGTCGTGAATAATCTCTTTAACACTATCAACATGATTTTGGGCGCCTCGGTTGCTATTACATATTTGTAAGTCCAGTAACTGTTGGAAAAGTCTTGTGATAAATTGGCTTACCATAATAGAACTGGAATGCACATTATGGCGTCCACGTTCTTGCTGCCCGTTGGTGTGGTTATTTACACCCTCACAGGAGGCATCAAAGCAACGTATGTCAGGTTCTTTCTCATAATACGTTCAGAGCACTTATGATATTTGTAGATTTCTAACTGATTACATACACACTTTCATTATTTTGATTCTGTGTTGCTACTTGACCACAAAAGCGTTGACCAGCGTGGAGGTTAATTCGATTGGGGGTTTGTATGATCTCGTCGTTGCAGCTCAGCCAAATCATCTCGTCGATGGGAATTATCAAGGCTCGCTTTTTACCATGACATCTCAACAAGGAATCTTCTTTGGAATTATTCTTTTGGTGTCAAACTTTGGAGCTGTCATTGTAAGTACCCCACCCGTGTTACTAACGGCTAGATGGTGCTAATTGGAGATAGATGGACACCGGATACTTCACTAAGGCATTTGCTGCATCCCCGGAGGGTGTTGTTCCTGGATACGTGATTGGTGGTTTATCTTATTTCAGTATCCCTTGGGCTCTTGGAACAATTATGGGGATGGTTGCCTTGGGATTGGAAAACACGAAAGTGTTCCCAACATATCCTAGAGTAAGTCCAGATTGTTGGTTCTCCATATCTGATCTTAAAACTAATAGTTTTCCAGTCAATGACTAGTACTGAGGTCACAAATGGACTAGCTTTGCCTTACGCAGCTATCGCGGTAGCGGGCAAAGGTGGTGCAGTGGCTACTCTCCTAATGACATTTATGGCTGTTACATCCACATTATCAGCACAAGTCATTGCCGTCTCTTCGATTGTGGCCTTTGATGGCTACCGCACTTACTTCAACAAGAACGCAACCAATCAAGAGGTAATCTTCTGGAGTCGGGTGGGTGTGATTCTATTCGGCCTTGTCGCAGCAGGCCTCACTGCATTATTCCACTATGTCGGTATTGATATGGGCTGGACGCTTTATATGATTGGTGAGCTCAAATATTTATAGCAAGGATATATTCAATATTTTCTAACATAACTTCAAGGAGTGATAACGTGTCCTGGAATCTTCCCTCTGATACTGTCAATTCTGTGGAGAAAGCAAAGCCGAATCGCGGTCATTGCATCGGCATATCTCGGTCTAGCCACGGGCCTCACTGTCTGGCTTGGAACTGCCCATCGCTTCTATGGTGCCGTTACAGTCTCTTCCACTGGACAGACATTGCCATGCATGTACGGCACTGTAGCATCTGCACTTAGCCCGCTGTTATACTCTGTATTAATTACATTGATTGCACCGGACAACTTTGACTGGAAGTCGATGAGCAATACCAGCCTGATTATCCATTCTCGGAATGAAATTACCGAGATTACTAAGGATGAGAGTGAAGTGGGCCAGGATTCCGAAGCAAGTCAAAAGAGATGGTCGCGATACGCGTTGTTTTGGGCCGTTGCTACTTTCTTCGGCCACTGGGTTCTCTGGCCACTTCCGATGTATGCTGCTAAGTTTGTGTTTAGCAGAGGAGTAAGTGCACCATAATTGACTAAGAGTGGATAACGTCACTAACAATATTTAGTTCTTCATCGCCTGGGTTGTGGTCGCGGAAGTTTGGCTCTGGATCACTTTGCTGACGGTGGGGTTGTTTCCTCTGTGGGATGGACGCCATCGGATTCTTCTCATCGCGCGGAGACTTGTTCATGGACGCCTGGAAAATTCATAATGTGTAATTTTAACGGGAAAAAAGTCGAAGAACAGTGTCTATTTCTCTGTCTTCTATATTTGTACCAAATCCTTTACCCGAACCGTTTCGCCGGTGCGAGATGAACATACCATCTAGCTTCTTCAACAATATCTTCGATGTCTCACATAGTAGACCTCATTGTCCATCGTCCATCCATTTAACGCTAACTAAAATCGGACTAGCGAGGTACGGAGACAGCAAACCCCGTTAAAATGTAAAGATCGTCGGAGAGCAATCTTTACAAATTAACGAGGGAAAGAAGTGATCAGGTGCCCAGGCAGGGTTATGTAATATGCCATTTTCGCATTATATAATTTTTTTTAGGGGGTTTTAAACCCGGCAGAAGAAGGCGGGATACAGAGTTAAGCCAATGGAATTAACGAAACACATAGGCGGTAGGCCGAGAAAATAACTTTGCAAAGTAAAGTTCGCAAAATCGGGGTGCGCTATACCCAATTAGGCAGCCTTGGCACTTTTTACTATGGCAAAATAACCCGGGAGCGTAAATTGTTCCAAAGTGATCGGGGTTTACAACATTTTAACGGGGTTTGACTGTATCTGTTAAAATCCTTCGAACATTCCCTTTAATGCTCCAGATGTGAACTAGAGATATAATTTTTGCACTACGTTTGTAAAAACCCGAGGCTTATATCAGATCACGTGATACATGAATGCTAAAGGCTGTATCTTCCAATGTTGCCAGTTGCTAAACGAGGGTATTGTGTATATGTACTTTGATGTACACTGGTAATAGTATTGTACAGGATGTACTGTGACACCGGATCTCGGGATCCATGGATGGCCACTGATCCGATTATCTAAAGTTGACCCGCACCTGCCCGGCACCTGCAGATAGCGGCTCCTCAACAGCTTCATTATTATTTACCCTTCTGTGTTCCCCCCATCATTTACCGCTTTTTCTACCCCTGGACTACTGTGTAATGGAAGATGCAGTCCAGTCCATGTCCCCGACAAACCTGACCGACGCTGACCCTATCCCGACCGTAACCGTAATGGAGAGCCCGGATGTCTCAACCGCGGATGTCTCAAGCTCGGAAGAGCATACACCTAGCGATACAGCAGATCTGCCCCATCTCGTCATCCAGCTGATCCAGTGCCAGCATTGTTCCCGCCCTTTACGAACTCCGCTCCGCCTACCATGCGGAAATTCGGTCTGTCGGGAATGTTTACCCGCCTTTCGGCCGCGGACAGGTATTACTTACCCCGTGACTGAAGGGAGGGACCAGGAATTTACATGCTTTTGGAAAGGAAACAAGACGTGTGTTGGGGATCATTGTGTGGGAGATTGTGGCGCCGATGTGTTGCTTGGGAAGCTGGCTGGTCTTTTTGGAGAAATACTGGGGTCAGAGGCAAACAACGTGCCTCGGGATTGGTCCGAAGATGACGGACGCTTACTGCGGTGGAAAGCCGATGGGCAGAATCAAAGTGGAAGTGCGCAGTTGCAGCGGCATGGGTGGCTGCAGGGGATCTATAACATGGCACTGGAGGGCCGGTTCCCGTCTGATGCATACGAGGTTATCTATGGGGATTCTCCAACCCCAGATGGAAGCAGAGAAGTGCAGGATCTCATTCACTTCCAAACACTGCGGGACAGTCTCCGCGCCGAGTTAGACTGCCAGGTTTGTTATGCGCTCGTTCTAGATCCAATGACCACACCTTGTGGCCACACCTTCTGCCGAAAATGTGTCGCGCGGGTCTTAGACCATACCGATCTGTGCCCCATTTGTCGCCGAAAGATAGGCATGACAAGTGATCTACAGTCAGAGCCCATAAATCAGACTGTGGCGCGGCTGGTCGACTACTTCTTCCCCGATCAGATCTCAGTCAGACGGGAGACCAGCGCCCAGGATGAGACAGGCCCGGATTACGAGAAGAACTTGCCACTTTTCGTGTGCACGCTATCGTTCCCAACAATGCCAACTTTTCTGCACGTCTTCGAGCCCAGGTACCGACTTATGATTCGTCGGGTTCTTGCGAATGGAAATGGAAAGTTCGGCATGGTCATGTACAACCGACAAGGCCGGGTACTGCCAGGCCAACTGGGTGATGTACCGTTCGTGCAATACGGAACGCTCCTGATGATCGAGCGATATGAGCTTCTCCCGGATGGTCGCAGTCTTGTGGTGGCTACAGGCGTGTCGCGATTCAAGATTGTCGACTCGGGGATGCTGGATGGCTATTATGTTGCCAAAACAGAGCGCATAGATGATATATCGCTCGCAGAAGAGGAGCGTCTTGAGTCGATGGAGACTTCAATAGACAGTGTCAATGATCTGCCAGAAGCGAATGAATCTAATCCCCCGTTGGACTCAATGTCAACTCAACAATTACTTCTCTCGGCAAGAGAATTCATCAGCAACCAACGCAGATCTGGGGCTCCTTGGCTGCACCCGCGCGTCATGCTAGCATATGGACCCATCCCCATAGATGCAGCGCGCTTCCCGTGGTGGTTTGCAAGCATTTTGCCCATCTCCGAAGAAGAAAAATATCCCATACTCGCCGCCACAAGCGTTCGAGAGAGACTGAAAATCTCAGCAAAATGGGCGAGACAACTCGAGGCTCGGGACTGGTAGGTTGAATATCCATTCCCCCTGTTAAGTAGTGTTCTAATGTTTTCGAACAGGTCTACTCGCTCATCACTTTACTCTGTCTTATGACTATCCGTCCCTCTTCTCATCTTCTGCATCATCCCTCTGTTATTGAGGCCCTTATCAGGACTATTCGCCTCGATATCGCCGGATATATTCACATCATTGACACCATTTTCTTTCTCGGTCTCGGTCTCAATTAGACGCTCCGGGGTTTCCCTCCCGGGTGTTAGCTCGCAAATACCCAACGAACATGAACAAACTAGCGACATCGGCCAACAAGAGCAGGAACATGAAACCTATATCTCTCAAGGATTTGTCATAGGGGCCTTTCTGGTGATCTTCTTCGCCCAGGTTGGGGTTAATTTCCTGCATGCTGTTCGAACCGGAAGACGCAGACGACGGTTTCTGGAAATGCAGTTTCCGCAACCCTTGCCCCAGCGGGATCGGGAGCAAGATCGTGGCTTGAATAGAGAGCCTAGTCCCAACACAAACACAACAGAGGAAGGTGCACGAGATGATGGGGAGGGACGCCCCGTCACAGGAAACGCTCCTGATGTTGGATAGTGGGATCCAACATATTTGAAATCCAAAATCTACCCCGATTTGGTTCTGCTACCCCACAAACAATATACCCTCTTTTAACGAAGTTTTACGATATTCCACGGTTTCTGTTCTCCTTTTTGTTCATCATTATCTGGCACTTTATCCAAAACTTTTGTACATATAAGCCTTCATTGAGGCTCAGCATAGTGATATTCACATCTTCTTGCACCTTGATATCTAAACTTTGTTAGGAACCCATGTTACTACAACATAGGTTCACAGCTCCCACAGCAACCCTCTATAATATATCCAGAATGACCACTCTTTCGACACCCTCTTCATCCCAGGGGGCGTCGGCATGATGCCATTGGTCTGGCATCCAATGCTGCTCCAGGAAATCGGTCAGCTGAATGATATTACGTATGGATGGAATGAAAGGGACAGATGTTTTCCGAGGTTGATAACAGAATCAGGTAGATATTGTCAAGCAATTCCAACCTTGGAAGGTTTGCACTGAACGACCGTAGTTTTTTGCGTCAATCCCCTTGCGACTCAAACCGCCACCCGACGGCCCCCGGGTGGGTGAGCCGGGTATTGGGGCCGGATAGTGGAGCCTATCGTTTCCAAGGTTGGGCTTTGCTGGGAACCATGGAAAGCCCCAGGCTGTATATCAACTTTCAAACATGGTTACTTCTTCTGATAATTCTATGTTTTTAATCGTCTAATTTGAATAGAAGATAATGTGTTAATGTGTTGTACAAAATTCCAGAATGCCACCAACATGAATCGTTAATATGCCGTGAGAGCCAGCTACTGTTTTGTATTCTTGACTGGGTGTAAGAACATCGGAGGCAGGCAAAGCCGACGACGATGTCCATACTTTTCGTACGTGTCAGCAGATATCAACGGGCCAGTCAAGGAACAACATAACAACTCACATCCTCTTCACCATCGTAACCTAGCCAGGCTCGATAAATTCTTTCGGGAAATTCCGACCCAAACATGTAAGACATTTTCATGACAATATCATTGTGCTGGTTCCAGTTCCAGATACTATTCCGCCCAGCGCTAATTTGACCAGGCTTGCCTGCATTAGCTCGGAGATTGAGCTCAACAGGATCTGTTTCATGCGCATGGTAAATGGGCTGAGGAACCTGAACTGCTTTCAGCCCATAATAAAGAGCCCAGGATGTGGGAGACATTTCAGATGCTAGTCCAAGACCTTTCTCAGTCTTGTCCTTATGCATAAGCCGGAGTAATCGTGCCGAGACACGGGACATTGCGACAACGGATGCCCGGCGCGGAGTACGTCCCTTCTGGCGAAAATTAAACACCCGGTCTGCAAAGGGCCATTCGGTGTGCCGAGGGTCGAATTGAGGCAGCCAGGTGATTACGTCGGCTTCCTCGCCCACGCCCCAGCTCCAAGAATCATCATCTAGGTCTGCGCGTAGTGGCTCTGGGGCTTCGTTTCCGACCTCGATACCTTTTGCCGGATGTGGTCCCCAGATGCTATTAACGCCCGTCATGCTCTGGTCTACCTGATCGGTAAAATTGTCCCAGCTGCCGTGGACAGCGGGGATGTAGAAGTAAGAGTTGCGTTCCCACAGATTCTTTCGAGGCTGTTGTTTTGCAAACTCTGTTGCCTGTTGGAGGAAGTTATAGAAATGTCCTGTATAACGCGAATCCATTTCAAACTGCCAGAAGAAGTCGTATTGTGGATTCAATCGTGAGAAGATCTGCATTGGCTGGAAGTATTGAAGTATGGCTCTAGAAAAGGATTAGCGTCGAAATTTGACAGCTGTAGAGCGAATATGAATAGAAAGCAATCTTACTCGTGAACATCGATCTTCGGGTACCAGTCCTTTAGTATCTCCGCATTGAAGAACACCGCCAGATCCTGGAGCTCCCGCGGAAGAGACTTTTTCAGATTCTCCAAGCCTGCCTTATCTGTTGGATGAGGCAGTTCGGTATTTTTCGCATCAACCAAG
This sequence comes from Penicillium palitans, assembly GCA_019190355.1. NCBI lineage: Eukaryota > Fungi > Ascomycota > Eurotiomycetes > Eurotiales > Aspergillaceae > Penicillium > Penicillium palitans. Next base: position 229,389 of record JAHAQQ010000009.1, read on the forward strand.
AGGATTACCTCATATTCTGCGCCGGATAAGAGTGATAGCTCCATTATAATCGACCGGATATAATAAAGAGCATCTTCCGTGTATTCCATGTCGAGCCATGTGCGCAGAACTACCGCTGTCCGTGTTTTGAAACTAGCAGAGGTATTGTTTCGATTTGTCTCTGCGCTCTCTCTCCGATGATGTTCATCTGTTCCTGTATCCTGCTCCCTGTGCAAAGTCGATGTCTTTTCGCGAATATCCGAAGGCTGATACCGGTCTGCATTGCGCTGCAAGCAGTCTTGCTGTAAAGTGGCCCAGTTCACATCCTGCAACTGTCCTCCGTTGCCTGTCTCTGTATAGCCGTACGCCGCATATCGAGAATTCTGGTCGACGCAGATGCTTCGACTGAGATTCCACGCCTCGTACGATCCAAATATCGGCGCTGGAAAATCTGGAATCCTATCAGTGGTGAACTAAAATATGTCAGCATAGGCTTGTCTCAATTTCAAACCTGACTGATTCCAGTGAAATCCTTTCATCGCTGTTTCCGCGTTCCTACGATCCAGGACTGAACCATTCGCGCCCACGCATTGCTGATAAGTTCCTCTCCACCTATTTTTCCATTCAACGCTGTTATATTCGGGATATGGATCGTAAGGTATAGGTGATGACTCGTGCGAAGTTTCCAAAACAAGCTGACCGAGACCATTCCCATCATCAGCGGTGCCCGAGCCTAGAAAAAAGGCATTCTTTCTACTGTGAGATGAGCGTATCAGCGACCGAACAAAGATTTGCTATACCATGTTTCAATATCTCAAGTCATATTGGCACAGGTGGTGAAAGAAAATACCTTGAAGCATGGACTACTATAGCTTGCTCTCTTGACCGAGGTATGAGCATGAAAATTGTAAATGCAAGGACGAGAGCGATCGGAACAAGGCCGCGCTTCAGGGAATTCCGAGATACATGTCGGCATCCCAGCACGACGTAGTCAATAGCGTGCATTCTGTGATAAGATGTGGTATATAAGTGGCTTAGGAAGTGTTCGACCTCATGGTCGTTGGTAGTGGTGCATTGATGATGCAGCAGATGATGAAAAGAAAAGGAAAACAAGAATAATCTGTACCACGACGTCTAGCGTAAAAGGTTCTAGCACTAGAGCTGCATCCTTGGCCGGGGGCCGAAATACGGGCCAACATATGGTAGATTTTCACGTGCCTCCTTGAAGCCCTGTCGGAGTAGGTTATTGGCATCCCAAGATGAGTCCAGTCTCTTGAGCATAAAATGCTGGGTGCAGGAGAGGTTTAGTTCATGATATACAATGAACGAAACCCAATCATTTTGCTACTCCTTTTGCTAATTGTGTACCTTGTCTCAGATTGAACACACAAAATGTGAGAACAAACTAAACTAAACGAAAGAGCACACACTAACGTATTTCACTACCGAGCGGCCACTACCCCCGAGTGGCCACCCCACCCAAATGTATAAATTTCAAATGCATTTATCTCAACCAAAACGCCATTAAATTAAATCAACTAACTAACTGGTCTATCTGGACATGTTTCTCTCCTATGCCCTGGCAATCTGCATATTCCACACCCCCGGGGGGGCCGCGTACGTGACTGAACAGTCGATTCTCTAGGCATGCCGGGGCCGGGGAGAGGTGCTTCAATTGCTTCTTGTTGCTGCATAATTAATGCAGAGGCTTCTTGAACTGAAAGGCCTTCTTCGGCAGGTATCTGCCTCCGGGATCTAGTACGCTTTTGCTTCTGCTTCTCGTTGGCGGCGCGTAATTCCTTATTTTCTTTAGCGAGTAGGATAGCACCTTGCATTGTAAGACGGAAGCCTTTCACAAGCTGGTTTAATGCACGATCTGACGGGCTAGGCGGGCTTCGAGATCTTATACGAAGTAGAGCTTTAATTAACGAAGCCTGCCGACGTAGATCTTTCTCTGTAGCTAGTGTTTTTAGTGTAAAATTTCGGCTTGATTCGCTCCCCCGGCTAGGGGGGGGGGTTGGGGTTCGAAGCCGGATATTGAGCTTCGAAATAACCCGATCGGGTTTAAACGGTACTAAACCGGTAGCTAAGAAGCTATTCTTAATTGTCTCTGATTTAAAAGCTTCAATTCGTGCGAGAGGGTATGCTTTAAGGAAGTCAAGTTTGTCAATATGGTTAATCCCGTTCCGCATCTTAGTTTCAACCATCCGACCGTACGATCGTTTTAGTACTGCAAAACAACCCACATCTAGAGGTTGTAAAAGATGAGATGAATGCGCTAGCATATAAATTAGTATTACCTTATTTTGCTCGCAAATTGCATCAAATTCAGGCGTTAAATGACTGCTATAACCATTAAGAATCAAAAGCCGGTATACCCCCTTCGTACGCAAAGTACTAGGAATAAAGAGCTTCTCAAGCCAACGAAGTCCAATCTTATCAGAGGTCCAGCTATTAGGACTAACTTCGAAGCGCTAGTCCTCCGGAAGGCCGTTAAACCATGATTTAATAAAGACTTTGCCTTTAAAAATCATATACGGAGGAAGGGCCTATCCAGAAGCATTCGTACATTTAACCACTGTCACCTATTCACGATTTCTAGGTTGTAAAATAGGCCTCCGACCGTAGTATTCACTCCGCGTAATAACCTTCGTAGTTGCAGTCAATCCCATCGCGAAACCAGTCTCGTTAAAGTTATAGATATCGTCGGGGTCGATTCCAAATTGAAGGATTGTCTTTTAAACCAAATCAAACCACTCCCTAATGATTTTAGGGTCTTCATATTTCGTACGCTCGTAGTTATACCGTTTCGAGAATCGGGAGGAGAGGAGAGGACGTCGTTTAACGAATTTCGTAACCTAATTTTAGCCGACCGAAAGAACCGGGGTAGTTCCACGCTTTTGAAGAAGAAGATCCGCCATTTCTCGTACCATAGAGGGCCGGGGGGCTGCTCCACGTAGATCCATAGAAAGAATCCATTTTTCAAGCGATTCCTCTTCAATTTCTGTTAATTTAGACGAATTTGCGCGAGAATTCGCGCGGTTTTGTACTCCATCAATTCGGCGGCGGAGAGTTGTACGCGGGACATTGAAAGTGCTTGCTGCAAGAGCAATAGAGCCGATATCTCTATTTTTAAAAGCCTGGATAGCTAATAAGATCCTACCCTCTTGCTCTATTGAATTTCTAGAGCTTCGGGAGCGAATTGGTGGCATGGTAGGTGGTTGAAGAAGAAGGGGGTAAATTAATTGACGCGTTTTAGGTGAGGTGGCCACTCGGGGGTAGTGGCCGCTCGGTAGTGAAATACGTTAGCATATATTAGTATCCACTAAAAGATTCCATGATCCCCTAGTAATGCTACCTTAATATCCATGGATTGAGCCTGACCTCTTTATATGCACATATGGTACCTAACAAGTTGAGTGTAGGTGGTTTTGATAGCCCTGGAGACTACCCGGGACTATCCGGGACTAACCAAGTTCACGTTTTATATTAGCTGGCTCAGTATGTATTGGAGGCGACAATTGCCCTGGATTCCACCTAGAATCGCAATCAGGACATGATCGACATCATTAATCTATTGAAAGAGGATACATAATGTTGGCATCTTGGCAGATGGCGGTTCTCGTCGCTGGCGCCTTTTCTTCCGCTCTCACCAGGTTAAAAATTAAACTTTTATTCCATATTAAGTTGATACTTATTGGAGGCGATTGAAGTTTGAAGTATTCCGAATTTAAAATAAAAAAAACCAATTCATTCGAAAGTGTCGTTATTCCCTGCTCCACTCGAGGCGGCTCTATACACGCATTACATAATCTCGTGTGTTTGTCCGCGTCTTCTTCTTCGATCGAATCTCAAACAGCCAACAGCGTGCCATGAGCTCAATGAGATAGGAAAATAGATATCGACCAATCAATCCTATACCTGAACCTATTTGATACTCATCAAGAGGTCAAACAGCACCAACTCAGCCATGACGTCGCTCTCATTATCGCTCGGCCCACCAGCCTTAGTCCGGCTCCACGACGCCTTAATATGCCTGTCCAAATTCAGCGAAACTGTCGCCATTGAAGCAGAGCCTGACATCGTAAGTTATTTCACCTTCGGGGAGAGCAGTTCAGTCCAAAATTCTGGAACCCACAAAATCAAATATTCAGGCTAACTGTACCCTAGCTCCGCCTCAGTGCGCTCAATTCCACCAAGACAGGGTTTGCCTCCTTCGCGTTCGAGAAGGGGGTTTTCTTCGAGGCGTATTCCTTCAACACCAGCAGTGGTGATAGGAGTGGCAGTGTTTCACTCGACCGGTTCTTCTGCCAGATCTACATCAAAGTGAGTGCATAGACTTTTTTCCCCCCTTTTGGATTTGTATCCTACAGGATATTTACGAGTGACCATCTTCCTTGCTTTATTTATGCTAATATCAAATCCAGGCACTTCTCTCCATATTCCGCGGGAGAATTGACAAAAACAAGGATACAGCCGTTGAACGCTGTGATATGGAATTGCATGAAGATCTGCAGCAAACCGAGTGTAGGCTGACAGTGAAGATGATCTGTGGACTAGGTAAGATATACGCTTGCATAGATCTGTCTTTCCCGGCTTCGATCGCATATATCTGACACTATTTCTAGGCGTTATCAAGTCATACAAGCTCACCTACGAACCAGCGGCTATTCAGCATGCCGTCTTCGATAAATCCAAAGCTACCAGCATGTGGACTGCAGATCCACGGTTCCTCAAGCAGCTCATTGAGCACTTTAGCTTATCTGCCGAGCAGCTGGACATGTACTCCGATTCCGGGAGAGCGGTTTTCACAAGCTTCACGACAAAAATCACCGAGGGCAAGGGTATGTCGAGTTCACCTTCATCCAGTCACAAAGATCTAGGTAACTAATAATCCAAACAGAAGTACTAAAACACCCAGTCCATACATCTGTAGCAGCAGACAAGCGCGACTTCCAGGAGTACTTGGTCGAAGAGAACATGCATGTCGCGATCAACCTGAAAGACTTCAAAGCCGTCGTTGCACACGCCGAAACGGCAAACGCCACCGTAACAGCACGGTACACCCGACCCTGCAAACCTCTGCAATTGGAATACCAATTTGAAGGTGTCAACGCAGAATTCACAGTCATGACCCGCGGCCAGGCAGATCTTGATGACGCCCCCTCATCAACACGAGCGACAATCCCACGGCAAACGCCCGCGCCTATCCCAATCTCAGCAAGCAAACCGCGTGATACTCGCCCATCGGTGACACCAAGTACACAGATGCCCCCGCCGCCACCGCGAAGCAGATCGATCCGTCCTCTCAATGGATCATCTACACAGGAGAATCTGAGCCAGAAGGCTAGCGCAGACCGACCGGCGGCGTCGGGGCTTTCGATGGATTTCGATAGCCTTTTCGTGCCTGCTGATGATGACCGGCAGTGGGATGAAATGAATGAAGAAGAGGAGCCACAGGATATTCTTGGATGGGATGCATCGGGAACACAGGTATGTGGTGTTTTTTTTTTTTTTTTTCGCTGGTGGGTATAATGCGAGGCTAACCAAACACCTAGGACGCATTCGGGGCATCTATTCGTGATGCAGAGCCTTCCTTCTCGAAACAGGACGGTTCTCACGCCGAAGATCCAGACGATGAAATGGGTATTCCGCCGACACAGCGCTTGTCTCAGGTATGTAAATTCCGGTTCTTGCGAGACTTTGATATGTGTATGCTAATAGTCGATAGGTTCGGCAATATGGTCTTTTCGATTGAGGAAACACGCCCTGTCAGGGGCTATGCAGTTGTCAGCAACTCTCACCCCTCCCAGATCCCAAAGACGATCATGTCACAATAATCCAGCTAGTCGCACACCCTGCTCCAACCCCGACAACCTTCCGATCTGCGCCCACAGCTTCGGGGAGCGAAATCACATTATATGTACCCGATACATTCCCCTGGGAATCTGTATCAGGCCCACAATTCCCATGCTCGCCCCATCCAAACGCCGCCACTCGACCATCTCCCAAGAGAGCAATGGCATGCTCACTACCAACAGCGAGTTTAGCAGAAGTCGGAAGATCCGGCGGAGGAAGTTGGCCTCGATCATTGCGTCCCCAAGCAACAATGGAACCACCAACAAGATCAGAATCAGAATATGTGTCTGTCTGTGCATCCGATATCGACGGCTCTACCCGTCCCAGCCCAGGCACAGCATGTACATAAACCCCATGCCAACTAGCAGCAATACCAGTATAGCGATAACAAATAGCACCTCTGCACCCTCCACACTCCTCCCCTTGCTCATCCCCCTGTAAAGATAAACTCTCCGGAATACCCAATATACCCCACCGATTCCCCCCATCTCCGAGAACCATAAACCGTCCCCGTCCCGAAACAACCGTAAACTCCCTCCCACAAGCAACAGCCTCCGCGAAAAACGGCACACAAATCCGAACAGGAGAATACGCAATCCTAGCCTCTCGATTCTCGTTCCCGAGTTGACCTTTCCGCGCCCCGCCCCAGCCATACACATCCCCATTCGAGAGCACAGCAGCCGAATGCGCCATCCCGCTCGCCAGCGCCGTAATCCGCAACCCCGTTGGGGGGAAGGAGGGGATACATGTCCCGGGGACGGGGGCGGGGTTGTCTGATCCCAGACCCAGTTCTCCTTTAGGCGAGGAGCCTAATACGAAGACTCGATCTTCTGTCTCAGGTTCATGTCCATGGACAACGTCATCGCTGCTGCTTCGTGGTACAGAAGCTACAGCAATCGTGCCCTCCCATGTCGCGGAGACGTGTTTGAACTTGGATACCTCAGTGTTGGAGACTGGGTCTGAGAGAATCATTTGACGAAAGCGCAGGATGTTTCCATTGTTGTCAGACTCGGGCTCTTTTGGGTTTTTGGTTGCTCTGTGCGGCCCGCACCGTCCGTCTTCATTGCAGCCGGCGGCGTAGATGGAGCCGCTGGTTGTTAGGAGGAGGGTGTGGTTTCCGCCTGCTGCGATGGTGATGATTTCAGATTCATCTGCGAGGTTCGTGTTTTGAATAGTGGTTATTTGGGATCCTTGTGATGGCTCTGGCTGCTCGAAGGGACATTGCGTTGGTGTGGAGACGTCTTCTTCGTGGCCGATGCCTAGTTGGCCTGATCCGTTGGAACCGAAGGCGAAGAGTCTCATGATTCTCTCTTTTTTTCTTTTTCTTTTTCTTTTCTTTGAGATTTTATGTATGTTTGGGGTATCATCGAATTTGACTAAATGTTCGCTTCATCCATATACATCGCGATGTCTAAGTGTGGACGAAAATATGATGTTAGTCATCCTTTCTGCCTCAGGCAAGAATTGCAAAATTCAGTCTCTTGCAATGTTGTTAACTACATATGTACGAGTCTAAATACGATGGATGGTCTTCCAAAATATTGTGTAGCAATTTGTCCAAAGAAGTGGTATCAATATCTAATTAATCGAAGGGCCCGCTTCATGTATCAAGCAATGCAAGCTAATCCATGTAGCAAGCATGGAGGTTTAAAGCAACGTGGTGTATATGCATCATAAGTTTTATGAAAAAGAGAAAATTTGAACGAAGGGGGAATTATTCATAGCTAGCTTAGAAGAGAAAAAAAAATTGTTTCATGGCCACATCACAGGCAATAACCTGAGGACCGAGCAAAGTAACCGCTTAGTGCTTCTCGTTGGAGTAAGCATCCTCGGACTCGCTCTCTGCAGCCGGAGGCAGGGTGAAGTTATCCTGCTTCGCGGGCACATTCTTCTCCATACCCTTGAACATAGGGCTGGTGCGGTGGAAGTATGTGTGCACGTGGCCCTCGAGAAGGGAATCATCAGTATCCAGAGCATCGGCGGCATCCTTCTCAGCGGATTTGGCGGCCATGGCGGTCTCCCACTCGATGCGGTACTCCTCGACCTTCTGTTGGTAGTCGAGTTCGGCGTCGTAGTAGCGGGACTTGCGCAGGACGTAGCGCTCGTACCATGACAAGTGCTTGGGGTGGACGGCAGGACCGTGGTACTCCTCCTCGCGACCACTGCGGAGGTATTGCCAGCGGCGCTCCTGCTCCTTCAAGTCCAGACCAGTGGTATCGGGAAGGAAGAGGGCGGTGATGATAGCGCCGGCCAGACCGAACCAAGGCACAACGTAGAACTTGGTCTGGGTATCGATGTAGTTGTACAGGACGGCAGCGAGAAGAGCACCGGCCTTACCCCAGGCAGCGGACATACCGTGGGCGGAGGCACGAATGGGGGTGGGGAACACCTCGGCAGCGACGAGGAAAGAGACCGAGTTGGGACCGAACTGGTTGAAGAAAGAGCTCAGGAAGTACATAGCCTGGAAGGCCTTGATGTTCTCGGGGCGGCGGTAGTAGTCGAAGTTGAAAGCAGGAACGACAAACAGAATGAAGCAGAGCATGAAACCAACGATCTGCATCCACTTGCGACCGTACAACTTGTTGTCGATCAGGAAAGAGGCCAGGTAGTATCCACACAGAGAGACACCGACATTGACCAAGTTCCACAGCCAGGTGGGCATGACGGAGCTAGATGCGGGACTGATGACCTTGATGAACTCACTCTGGAAGAGCTTGTTACCGTAGAAGAAAACATCGTTGGCGAACCAGCCACCAGCAGTTGCGAACATGCGGAATCCGAAGTACTTGAAGGTCAGCTTCAGGGACTGGGCATCATAGCCAGTGACGGAAGCCTTCTTCTTGGCCGCGGTAAGTTGCTTGCTAGCAGCCTTCATGTGGTAGGCACGGTAGTAAACAAGCCACAAAGTACCGACGGCGGGAATTGCGAAGGAGACACGGTAGGTCCACTGAACCGAGACGGTGGAGTAAGGGTTGTTGCCACTGCCGTGGTGGAAGCAGAGCAGGAGAATGATGAGGATAACCTGATTGAAGAACTGACCCCAACCCTGCATCAAGAAAGCGGCAGTGACCTTGCGGCCACGGTGGAGGCGATCTTCTTTGGTGGAGACCTTTCCAGAGCCGACGGCGTTTTCCATACCGCTAGTGGCAGTCATGGGGTACTCACCACCAACACCGATACCGTAGATGAAGAGACACCAAGCATAACAGATGATCCAGCCATTCTGGGTGACACCCCAGGCGGCAGTCAACATAACAAGACCGAGAAGCATGATAACGGCGTCCTGGATCAAACCCCATCGACGACCAAGCCTAATCCCACGTTAGCATAAGTCTCATTTCCAAGGGTAGTACAATTGCAGCTTACCAGTCACCCAAGACACCGACCAGAATCTGACCCACAATAATACCGATGATCTCGAGGTAGTCAATAGCGTAGATCCACTGCTGACTGCAAGTTTTGGCGTGCTTCCAGCAATCAGGGAAGGCGGCTTGGAAGAGAGGCTTGATGTTTCCGATAGAGAAGAGCACGTAACCCTCCAGACCGAGACCGGCACCGGGGAGGACCATGTTGCGGAAGTAGTAAGAGACGGGCGAGAGCGGGTCCACCTTTATCATATCCCAGATATCCTTCAGCTCACGCTTGGCCTCCATGTTGTTGTAGGAGGTGACGAAGGTGATCTTCTTCCACAGCGGGAGATCGGCCCAGTAGACACCCTCGGGGGTGTAGCTGTCATCGGGGCGAATGAGGGAATCGAAAGCACCCTTCTCGTTGATGTCCATATCCTCCAGCGGGTTGTGGTCTCCCGACATGTCGGGCCCATGAGGGGCACGAGGACCAAAGTCGGCCATGGTGGGAGGATTCACTGAAAAGTGTCGCGTGAGCAAGAACTTGGTCTGTGAACAAGTTCAATTCCGGGTGAGGGAAGAGTCGAAGTGACCACAATTGTTGGGGAAGGTGAATGACTTCTACCCAGGAAAGTGGCGATTGACTTCTTAAGTATGAGAAAGGTGGGAAGAAGAAGAAGAAGCGAGAAGTGAGAGAACCGGAGCGTGGAAAGACATGCAACGGCACAATTTAGTGTCTCCACTTGAAACTCAGAAAAATTGGCCAACGAAAAAAAAAAAGCTTGGAAAGTCAGAAGGCAAGAACCACTCTATCTCGGGGTCAGGGCCCCAGAGGGGGACCTGTCTACCTAGGTAGGTGTAGTTATGGGTCTGCTCTTGCTGATTTTGGTTCCGGAAACAGATTTTCGAATTTTAGTGGATCGGAGTGGGTCCGGTGGGTCTGATATGGAGGGACCGGGGACCAATCAACTGTGCACGTGGGGGCAGAATCTCAATTTTGATCGCCACCGCCTGCGGTTCGTGGCAGATCTTCCCAAACTTTCGCGGGGGCGATAGAATTCTGTTCACCGTTTGAGTTAGACATTCAATAATGATTATACGTATACGGAGTATGTTATGGACTATCTACAATATCACATTATTTGTAGTAATTATGAAGTGTTTACAAGGTACAGGCTTTATGCATGGACTTAAACATCAACTTCTTGGCTAAATCCTCCTTGCCAAGGTAATGCCAATGCAATGCCAATAGGATGCCAATAGGATGCCAATGGGATGCCAATGGGATGCTATCGGGCAAAGTGGCAACCGCCGTATCCAAACACCTAGTCCCGGAGTCGGACCTCATCTCGGATCCAGGGTAATATCATTTACGCTTTGACACACGTGCGGACTTTCTATGGCGATTGTCCAATCTCTTAATAGGCAAGGAAGAAATCATTTCTCCCAAAAATTACTTCCATATAGTCAAGCACCAAAACGGGCCGCATCTGGGCCATTGGATATTGACGTAGTGGCTGAGGCCATTCCACGCTAGTTGACAACCCCGGCATCTTCCATGCATGATCTCTGGCCAATCAGCGTGCAGCATTTGAACATGTGCAACTCCATTCTCCGCACCTTCCCTCGAAATCTAAACCTACCTCCAACACGTGTTATCACGTTGCGTGTCACTGCTGTCCTACATTCCGATCTATCCGATGTAGTTAGTAGATGGCATGAACTAGATTGTCATTGATACAAGTTGTCTGGTGAAATCTGATTCAAACGAAACTAAAATTGGGTACTATCGACCATGTTGGACCAGGAACGCATCTGATATCGGTACATGCGAGCATATTGACATCAAGACCTTCCAGACTCTTGGCCAAAGCTTGCTTGGTTCCTTCGCATCGGCACGAGCAATTCCAAGCAATTCCAAGCCATCCAAGCAATTCCAAGCCTGTCAAGCAACGGGAAGTGTACCGGCAAGGCGTCGCCAAGTGCGCTTCTACAATGCTTGGTCCTCTAAGGCTGGATTTGATAATAGCACGCACGTGCTCGCGTTTCGCGTGGTTAATTGTCCAGAGACAAGAGGTCCATTCCCGCGTGGTTTGATGTCTCGGGCCACCCACCTACATTAGGATACTCGGGAATGCATCAGAGAAACTTTTGTACCCACCCAAGGTGCTCAGGTGTGCCTCGCGTATGACATGCGCCCTGCAGATTGATGTGGCCTAATTTCCCCTTTTTCCACTTTTGTTTTCCTAAGGGGTTGGGTTATATGGTTCACTTTACGTGGATACCTGGACGATCTCGGGCTGCACTGGACATCTCATGATGAACGGCCAATAAGGCAGATGACTTTCTTTGCTTATTCTTGCTCATTGGCTGCTCGATCGGGAATTCCGCCCTTGCACTTCGCCCCCCTTTTGCAGGCTGCATACGGAGGGTACATTAGCTGCCTTCTAGAAAAACGACCCGTTTCAGAATATTGCCCTGGTGTTTCAGATGCTTTATAAGGAGTATATGTTCCTTGCTGTGAACTGGTCTCCAGACACCGTGGATCCAGGGCGCATCGTCTCAGCCCTGGAGCATTCCCGGATGGCACTACATCACACATACTAGTCAACTAAATAACTAAGTAGGGAAGGTACGTATGTAATGCCCGGCATCTCCGGACCTCATACAGCCAGTCGAACAAACCCGTGGACGTTGGGAATAATGAATAATAATCATCGAAAGGCATGTGTTCTCCTAGTTTCGTATCGCGTCGTGTCTAGATTCGATACATGACACCCTCCAGCCCTAGACCCAGATTTATTGGAAGAATTTTACCTAGGTACTCCGTAACCTTTAGCGTTCTATCGAATCAGCGCTAAGCGCACACCTACCTCCCAATCTGGATGCTAATGAAAGCAAGCCACTAGTTCCCAGTGGCTGACTGGGTTCGTTCCTCGCATCGAGTCTCTGCCTTGCATGTTGTCTCACGTTGTTGTGTTGCTGTCCCTCATAGGGCGCCAAAAGAGCTTCGCTGATGTTATTATTACAAATACCTGGGTTTAGCGATATGATTGGCAAACTTATTTTAGTGAGATATTAATTCCATCCTACTGTGCCATTATAAATTTCCGTCTGACCTACGTTGCATGATAATTTCTTTTTTGTGTAATATCCTTAGGCCTACCTACACTTTGCTTATGGCGTGGTTTGGCACAAGCTGATTCACTCATGAACAGGTGACAGGAAAACAAAATACATAATAGTCCGATGTATCAGTCCTGGGGGGTTCAACTCAAACATTGGGAATCAACAACTTTCCGTGGCTAATGCACCTATAACCTTAACGTCATCTCTAGGGCTCCGATATCCTAAATAGGCTTACCAAGGGCCAATGTGCAAAGTTTCCAGCCCAGCAAAATATTCTAATTGCCCTCAATGAACACAGAAAATTGGTAAGTTTCACAAAGAATATGACTCCCAGCTTACAGAAAGGAAGATAAGGCGGTATATCAACGATAAGAAATACCGACCGAGAGGGTCATATGGAAGTGCATGGATGGAATGTGAGATATATTGGATGGTCGAAGAAGCAAGGCATGAGGCTATGGAAAATCTAACGCTGAAGTTATCGCGCACTATGGCTTATTCAAAGATTCCGTGAACCAACTGGGAAAATGACTCTATAATATGGTACCGGAAGGCAACAATACGTGAGCATCCCAAGTTACACGCCCATCAAACCAGAATTAGGAATATCTCTTAGCTTGTGTCTAAGATATCTTTTGTATGACAACTCCATAAGACAGTACATAAACACAACGCAGCCAACCCCTCGGTTTTCTTTCCCCTTCAAATAGTTAGAGAAGATATACAAAGATATAGAGAGTGTGGATGATGTCTCAGTTGGGTGGTGTGTATTGCCATATTATTGTTAGCTAGCTAGTCAAACTGGCCCCCGACCACGAGCCACCCGTGTACAGCAGGTTTTAGATGCCATCACGCCAACTGGGTAGGTCTGAGGTTTTGTCGGTGTCCCTCAGAGCTCGATCACGAGCTCTTTCCTCAATATAAGCCGCCAATTTCACGTTGTAGTCTTCGTCAAGTCCATCGGCTCTGCGGCGGAGCTCTGTGGCCTTTCCCATAGATGAGAGCCGACCAACCTCTAACTGGAAATTACCGAGGAGTTATTTGATGTTGCTTTCTCGGGCATTGACGGCGAGCTGAAGACTCGCCTTTTCGGCTTGGCGATGATTGCAAAACTGATCATGTGAGTCTTTGACGTACCGAGGAAATTGAGATCGGTGATATTAAAGGATATAGAAGGAGCCTTCCTTTCTAGGAAGAATAAAAAAGACGCCCTAAATAGTAAAAGGGAGACATATTCTATCCCCTTCTCTCGATATGATCTTAGTACAATTGAAATTTGTACTATAGGTATGGATTATTAATTATTATTAACAAGAATAGTAGGCCGCTTATACAGCCTTGTCATATCTTTTGGGTGGTCTTTTATGTGCTCTTTTGGATGTTATTTTTAGGTGTATACGAAGGCGGCCAAAAAGGCATATTCTACGCAAGAGACCTTTCTATATATAGCCTTTTCATTTCCTGCCTGGCAAAAAGCAAGCAAGGAGCTGTCAGGGTTAGGATTAACGCTAAATGTGCCATACGAGGTCCTTGAGCGTGCATCTCGCAAGCGAAACGGGCAAGACTACTATACCGATGCCCATCTCCATCCCAGCCATATAGCAACCCCAGCTGCCGGGCTCTTAGAAGATCCCCGGCCTCTAGAAAGAGATGAACCAAGCAATTCGATATATCATACGGCTGTTTCTCAATCGCGGATGAAGGTACCAGTTTAGTGTCCAATTCGATTGTTTCTCCGAGAACACCGGGTGAAAGTGATTTCTCTGAAGGTGAAGAAGATGAGCATGAGGATGAAGAGGCCGAAGAAAATGAAGACGACAAATACAACGCTTCCGATGATGACGAAGGCGATATTGAGCTAGATCTGTGAACAAACCTCGCACAGTTCCACTCGAATATCTCCAAATGCAAGCAACAAGACGAGGAAGCCTTTGCGCGGCTCATTGAATGGGAGAGATTCGCGGCTTCTATGCAGCCCGACGATCAAACCAGACATGAGATGATTTTGATGAAGAACTGTACTTGAAGAACGAATCTTGATGGGCTGTAGAAGAAAGTCAAGTGTTATATGGGGGAATGGCTGCCAGGAGACGAAGTAATTGGAGTTTGTTGGATCTATGAGCGACTAGGGTGGTGCAAGGGAAGCTAACTAGAAGAGGTATCAACTATTTTGTTAAAAAAAACTACTAGACAGTAGCCCCTTGAAGGAATATTCGCAGAAAAAAATCAAAATGGAATTAATACCGGGGAATTGAACTCTGGCTGCCTAGTTAATTGTACTTCCTAATTAGAAAATAGGTTAGTTATAAGGAAGGTAAACATGTCCCTACCATCAGATCCGCCCCGGTTAGCTCAGTGAGATAGGGGGTAACGCTGATATCTGCCTTACTGGTGCGGGAGAGGTTTCCCTTCGTGTTTACCTGTCCCAAACCGGCGCTTTAGAAGCGTACCCTCCCACAGGGTATTGACCGGCACCCAGTGCCTGAGGGGTCGCGGCCCCAAGGGGGCTGGGTGTAAACAACAGCGGGTCAGCGGGTCTCCCATTTTTTTTGTTGATCTTTTTCAACATCGAGTACAAGCTAGTCATCACAGTCTACCATGAGGCCACGCCAACTGAGATCTATCATACGTAGAGCCATCGTAGCACTCTGAATATCACATGTTACAACGTTGTATACATGTAGGGAAAATAAAAAGACACTCTCCATTTGAAAACGAAAGATACCCCCTATACCTGCCCTTTCCATCTGCCCTCAATAGCCGCAGATAATTCCTCTCCATCCATAAAACTTTCCATCATCTTATCGATTTTGCGCTGCTGGTGAACAGAAAGCCCGGAATAACGAATGTGGATGGAAGAACCAAGATACAATGTTCTAACCCCCCCCCCACCGGAGCTTCTGGTAGAGTAAGAAAAGGGCGAGTACAAATCACTCCGGGTCGTCAGTGTCGTGCAAGTCATTGGTCGTCCACACTTTGTTGATGGGCATCTCCAGAGCTACCCGTGGGCCTGTTGTAGATATTGCTAGTCAGCGATTCTCTGCTACCTGCCCAGGGTGAAAACCCACCTAGGTGATACTCAACCAATAAAATACCCAATTTCCGATGTGTACGCAGCGGTATATGTGCCATGCGTTTAGGGGCCTTAATAACTCGAAGTATATGCCCTGGTTCTGTTAGCTGATCATCTCTAGTAGGCACAAGATAATACTACTTAGATTATACAAGTTTAGATATCACCACTTTTTAGGATACTTTATAGCTTATAGGTATTAAAATATCTTTATCTAAGAGTAGAGAGTCACTGAAATCCCATAAAAGTGGTGATATATGGATATTAGAATAGTTGGCAGCTTATAAGGCCTTAGTCTTTTTAAATATATATGAAGGCGATAAAAAGCGATACTTTCTACAGACGACCTTTTTATATATGGAGAGAGTTATGTATTCATGCATAGCTCTGGGGATAATCAAGCATCTAGCCATCAATAAGACCCACGAAGGGGGGTTTTGTCGCATGGCACCTATACCGCGTGTTGAGTGCCGCTATATTCCACTGTACAGTGGGCATAGATAGGTCGGACCATAGTGATTGACGAGCGTTTCCTTGTCTCTTTTCCGCATTTGCCATAATAATTAGCTCTTGTTCGTTCGCCGAAGCAAATTAAATGACTTGGTCCATCTTCCGTCGGATTATGTGTAAATTGTGAACCAGTTTGGCCGAAGAATCTGAACTGGTTGATATTTTTGAGAACGACGAAATTAATCGAGATGTTCTAATTTGGGAATTGGTGTAAGAGGGGGAAGTAATAAGTACTTAACCTTGGAAACCCCTGTCGCTGACGTCAAATTTCTTGAGTGCTAATATATAACCCTGGCACATCCCTTCATCTCTCTGATATCGAAAACTTCCCCAAAACCAGCCCATAGATAAAATTCACATCCAATTCATATTTAAATTAATATTCATCAATGCCAAATCCCACGAGTAAAACACAAGTACGATGTCGACATGCAAGCTCCTTCGTGGCTGGTAACATTCTGAACATTCCTAAAGTGCGCGGGACCTCACGCATCATCCCCTTCCCACCCAGCCATCATACCTAGGCCACTCCGCACTTACATTTTCAATGGCTAGAGGCCTTCTATCCGATCATGTGTAATGCATACATTCCACGAAAAATCCAAGCTCGATATTATGCAGAACATATGTGCTCTCGCCCTTTCTAACAGCCCACGTCTGGAATGAAGCCATCGTGAGAAAAGATTCCGATCCTCCCGATCCTCCCGATTTCCAGGATGCTATGTATATGAGGGCGAGAACCGCAGATTCAGGTTCTTCTCATTGAACATCGGGCTTTCACACCATCCGCTGTGGTTATCACCAGATACTGCATACCGGACCCAACTACATCGTGCAGAAAACTAGAACCAGACCAACACGTCTACTCAACTCAGGATGTCGGACTTCAAGGGCCTATTTCAGACCGTGGCGGTGTTTGTCGCATTTATACTCACCCTCCTATGTCTCTTCGCAGGGACGCAGAAAAACTTCCTCGAAGATGTGGATCTCTTGACGGTAAGTCCGATCGTCTCCAATTATATAAGTGGCAGGTGTATGCAGAAGACTGACCTGACCCGATCCACTTAGCTTTCCACGCCCTCAGTCAGCACCGGCAGTGGAGCCCACGATTTCTATTCCGTCCACGTATTGTCCTACTGTCAGGGAACACTGATAACAACGGACGCCGGTGTAGAAGTCACGCGCAATGTGACTGAATGCTCGAACCGCACGATTTCGTCCTCATTCGACCCGACACAAGCCTGGCCGGAGGAGGTCACCTCCAGCCCGCAGCTGGGGTGGCCGCGCGTTATCAGCGATGACTTCCACGCCTTCAGAATGACATCCCAAGTCATGGCCGTGATGTACAGTATCGGAATTGGCGCGATGGGCATTGCGATGCTTGTACGAGTATGGGCGACTCTTGCACCGAAAGCGAGCCAGGGCCCGATTGAATTTTGGTTTTTCGTGGTGAGTTACATTATACATGGACAACAATCTGGTGATGGAGTTTTGCCCCCCCCTACATAAACCCTGTCTCTGCATGTCATCTATGCAGGCAGTGCACACTTCCTAGTTCAGCGAGGTGCATTTCGCGATTTCCCCATTTCCCCAGAGTACGACAAAGTGGCTGACCGGGAATGATTAATTAGCTCGGATCCTTTAGCGTTAGCATCGCATCCATAATCGCCACCGTGATCGGGTTTGAATTTGTCGCTCTAATTAATGCCCACGGCAAGGGCTCGAACGTGTCAGCCCAGTATGGCGAGAAATTCCTCGGGATGACTTGGGCCGCGGTGGGGCTGTTGGTCGCCGGTAGCGTTGCTTGCTTTGCGAATGCCTTTGTTAACAAACGGGCTGCGTCTGCGCCTGCGCCCGTCTCAAAGGATATAGAGGGGTAATGAGAACCCAAAAGAAATAAGGGGAGCGGTGATGTTAGCCAGTCGGAGAGCGCAGGTTTCAGACGGGGGGCGGAAGTCGGGGAAACTCGCGAAATCGACTATAATCACATCACCATAGTAGATAGAGAGAGAGCCATTTATGAGTCGAACGATACCATTTTCATCTTATTCCCCCACCCGTAACTAATAGGGAATAGTAACCAATCTAACTAGGAACCCGTTTCAAGTGAAATGGCAAAGTTGCCAATCCGGCTACTTGCTTTTGCGGGATATCTGAGGGTTCTAGTGTTTGGGCCAATGGTCGCCCGGAGGTACCAGAGTTAGGCTTTTTCCCCCCTAACTTCCAGGGGCTACGGTATGTTGGGCAGTGCAAAACCAGGCAGCAATCTAGTCTATTCCATATTCCATAGGGACTAGAGCAACTGGGGCCCCATAGAAGGCAATCGATACACTTCGAATAAACACCTCGGCTTGGTATGGAGCTGGCCGCGACTAACGGGAAAAAAACTGGGTCGGGGGCTATCAACCGTTCATCCGACGTCACCACATGTGGATATCAGTTGTGAGGATCTATAAGGATGGGGATTGTGAATAGTCTCGAATATTCTTGAAGTAACCACATGTTATACCTCCACCCGATCACTCCGTACATTCCGTATAATGGCTCAGACTCCGAGGACCACTGTCCTCCGTGATTTTTTCCCGGTTTGTCGGCTGATTTTCTCCGAAGTCTACATTTCGCCAAGGTTCTTGTCAAAGCGCGCAGTATTGACGAATGTGGACGGGTTTTCCCGGTGATTGATTCTTTGTTTTGCCGGTGAGTGGTTCAGGCCGTGTGAATGCGCATGAAATGAAACCTATAAGTTACTGAAAGAGGTATAGTGTATCTGTTGTAGTATGCCCCTACTGCGCGGTAATTGTGTTGGAGTATGGTTGCACAGACACTAAAGTGGGGGGTAACATCTCTCGGGTCAATAATCCTCTTGTTTAGAATGTTACATGAGGGAAATGATGGAATAAAAAAAAAGTAAATAATATGAGAATAATATGAGAATAATATAGAAATAGAGTATAGGTAGTATAATTCATGATGTTCTCATCTTATGACTGGTTGAAAACAAGGCGGAGGCCAGTCCCGTTGCCCAGATATCTATGAAGTCATCGTCATATCTGGACCCAGCCCTGGAGTATATTCCCAACTTATATACGCCCTTTCTTGGATAGTTCCTTATTCCCCCCCCTCTTTCCTTAAATAGCGGCACTTTCCCCCTTCGAACTGGAAACTGCAACTTACGCGACTTCCTAGTTTCCTCAGTCTACTACTTCTACTTCTACTTCTACCTCTTCCTCTTCCTCCTCTATCCAACTCTACTTCTACCTCTACTCTACCTCCACTTCCACTTCCTCATATCAAACATCATGGAGAAGAAAGCAATTCATTTCGGTGGTGGTAACATCGGCCGTGGCTTCGTCGCCGAGTTCCTCCACACTGCTGGCTTCGAGGTCGTCTTCGTTGATGTCATGGACAGTATCATCAATGCCCTACAGGACACCAAGTCTTATCAGGTCACTGAAGTCAGTGATGAGGGCGAGTCGACCAAGACTATCACCAACTACCGTGCTATTAACTCCAAGACCCATGAGAGCGATGTCATCCAGGAGATTGCAACCGCCAGCGTTGTAACCTGCGCCGTGGGTCCCAACATCCTCAAGTTCATCGCTCCCGTGATTGCCAAGGGAATCGACGCCCGGACCGACGCCACACCCCTGGCCGTCATCGCCTGTGAGAACGCCATCGGCGCCACTGACACTCTACACCAGTTCATCAAGGACAACACCGCTCAAGACCGTATCGGCTCTATGCCAGACCGAGCCCGGTTTGCCAACTCGGCCATCGACCGTATTGTACCTGGCCAGGCCCCTGACAGTGGTCTGAACGTGCGCATCGAGAAGTTCTACGAATGGGCCGTGGAGTCTACACCTTTCGGCGAATTTGGTCACCCAGAAATCCCAGCTATCCACTGGGTTGGCAACCTGGAGCCCTACATTGAGCGCAAGTTGTTCACCGTCAACACCGGTCACGCCACTGTAGCCTACCATGGCTACCATGCCGGCAAGAAGACCATTGCCGAAGCTCTCCAGGACTCTCGTATCCGCAACATTGTCCGTGATGTGCTTCAAGAGACTGCCTCCCTCATCATTGATAAACATGAAATCAGCGCCGCTGAGCAGCAAGAGTACGTCGAGACTATCATCACCCGCATCTCTAACCCCTACCTCGAGGATACCGTGGAGCGCGTGGGTCGTGCCCCAATGCGCAAAGTGTCCCGCAAGGAGCGATTCATCGGCCCAGCTGCGCAGCTGGCTGAGCGTGGTGGAAAGTTCGAGTCATTGATGGGCTCTCTTGAAATGGCTCTGCGTTTCCAGAATGTGGAAGGTGATGAGGAGAGTGTGGAGCTGGCCAAGATCCTCAAGGAGAACGCGCCTGCTGATGCTGCTATCCGATTGACCGGCTTGGACCGAGACCACCCTCTCTTCCCCCATGTGGTCAAGGTCGTGGACGGCGTACAATCCGACGCAAAGTAGGCACCTCTTCCTTACGCCAGCCTCACAACATCCTAACATCACCTTTTCAGAGAGGCAGGGCAACCGCATATTTGATTTCGCTTTGTCTGAAATTCAAGTTGCATGGAATATCGCGAATACCAGGTACACGGCGCGACGGGAGTAATGGGATCAGTGTTTTTATGGATTTTATGAAGTGCAGTATGAATAGCGAATGGACAACCATATCTTTTTTTCAATTCTTTCTACTCCAGGGCTATATTCACTCTAAAAGAAAAGTAACATCACAACTTACTATCAGCCCAAACAGGCTTCCTCTTCTCCACAAAAGCCCTAAGCCCCTCCTTAATATTCTCCCCCTCATACAACCTCTTAACCCAAGTCTCATTCAACATCGCCGTAGCCTCATCCGCCCCAATCCCCTCCCACCCCAACTTAACACCTTCCCGACTAACAAGCACCGAATCAGGACTATTCCCCGCAATCTCCCCAGCAACCCCCAAAGCCTTCTCCAAAACAGCCCGACCAACCTCCTCCTCCCCATCCTTTTCCCCAACCCCAACAACAGAATTAACAAGTCCCCATCTCTCCGCCTCAACAGCCCCAACCATCCGCCCCGTAAGAACCATCTCCATAGCCCGCTGTTTCCCAACAGTCCGAACAAGTCGCGGCAACGCACCAGCAAGAGCAACAACTCCGCGCTTCACCTCCGGTAACCCAAATACCGCTCGCGATGACGCAATCACAATATCGCTGTTGATGATCATCTCCGCGCCACCGCCGAGACAGATACCGTTCACCGCGCAGATCACGGGTTTCTTGCCCTTTCGTCGTGCAAGTCCGCCGAACCCGCTGTTTGGCATTGGGGTTTGTGAGCTTGAGGTGCTCGTTGCTGCTGAGGTGCGGTTGTTCCATTCTAAGGATGGTGTTAGTGGTGTTTAATGGATGGATTGAAGTGTTGGGTTTGGTTTGGGAATTGCGGATTGCGGATTGCGGATTGCGGATTGCGGATTGGGGATGGGTGTATTCGTGCTTTTGTAATACTGGATATGTTTATGGGGTCTGCTGTGCTAGCTAGCTCACCTTTTAGATCGGCGCCGGCGCAAAACGCGCGTCCTTTTCCTGTTAGGATGCCCACGCGCATGCTTGGTTCTTCATCGAGCCATTCCCAGACTGCGTGTAGGTCTGCGTGGCCTTGGGCGTTTATGCAGTTTAGATCGCGGGGTCGGTTTAGCGTGACCAGGAGGATGTGGGGTGCTGGGTAGGTGAGGGTTGCGTGGGCTGGGGTTGGGGGTTGGATTGTGAAGGATGGCATTTTGGTTTCTTGGGGGTTTTGCTGGGAGGTTGGTTTTTATTGAAGAGAGAGGAGAATTAAGATGGGATGGAGGGAATGATATAGAAAAATAGAGCTGATTGACGATAGTTGGGGTTATTTGTAGATGCGGAGAAGCTATGCCGAGGACCGAGGAGTGTGGGGATGATTACTGTATGTATCTCCCTTTTGGAGGATGACTTTGGATGTGCCATTTATCGACTATTTTCTTTAAACTACATAGAAGATAGGTCTGTAGGTTACTGTTCATTGTACAATGCGAATTACAGGTGATATTCTACCTGTGACTTATGTTGACAAGTTCTGAGATCAACAGATCCGCCCATCTCCCAAGTTCCCTATGAACGCCAAAAAAAAAAGAAACGCCCCCGAACAAAATCACAAGTAGATTTGGATATCAATAAGCTAAGAAGCGATTACAGCATATAATGGATCTGGCGCACCTACGCCTTATTGATCCAACCACTGTGTACCATGAAATCATAAATGCGGCTGGTTTTGGTGCCCTCGATCTAACAGAGTCAGTAAAGAATTCGGGTTTCAAAAGTCGGATAATTAACATACCTTGCAAATCATCCGTGCATCTTTCTTCTTCAGGTTGCCGCCCTGCTTCATTGCTTCCTTCAACAGTGTCTCCTTGATGACCAGGTATGGCTTCGGCATTAGACGTAGAACATTGCATACCTCGGCCTCTTCCTTAGTCAGAAGGTGCAAGTCGGCAGCAGTGTCATTGTCCAGCTTCCACGACGGCATCCCGCTTAGCGGTGGCACCACGTATTTCGTCTTTGTCGGCTGTGGGGGAGGCGCATCACCATCGACAGCGAAGGCGCGATCGAAATCGTTCAATGGTTCGTCGGCAGGATCCGCCGGTGCGTGTGGATTGGCGGCCTTTTGCAGTCGTAGCGGCAGTTCAGGCGTTGTGAGCTGGATTGCTGCCGCTGGTGTCTCCGTCAGCTGTGCCTGCTTGGGGCGGCTGCTGGCAAAACGGTCAAATGACCCTTGAGGAATCATTCGTTGCACGCGCTGTTGCTTATCTTGCTCGAACTTCTCGCCTGCTTTCAGGTCACCGATGCCCATCTGCCGCCATTCTTGGAGTTGGGAGATGGCTAGGCGGAGGTTGTGCTCGTATTCCAGACCCTTGTTGACGTCTTCAAAGTCCTTACAATTCATCATCCGTGCTAGTGGCTTTGCTTTGTTCAACAGATCCCGCTCTTCCTTCGACCGTTTCTTATCTAAGGCGGTGTTCTTTCGGTATTCGAGGAGGTTGTGCTCGAAGAGGATCTTCTTGCGCTCTGTACGCGCTGTCAGGCGGGAGTTGTAGATATCAACCACGGTCATCTTGAGTTCTGTCTCTGCATCTGGCTCGCCGTTTTCATTGAGTCCAGCCCCGGGCTCGAAAGTCATGTGTTGCACTGCTTCTTCGGCATCATTCAGGAACTCGGTCTCAAACTCCAATCGCCCCGGCATGTAGCCCTGCACTTCGTGACATGCCGGTACACTAGCAGTGGGCTTTTGCTTTGGTGTAGTTGGAGGCGCTGCCTTGGCTGCATCTTTGCGCTCTTCAATGCGACGCTTCTTGCGTGTTTGGAAGTCCTCTTTGGAGATCGAATCCTGCAAGCTCCTATCGTCTGGATCGGCGCGGTTTGCAAGCGGGAAGTTTACGCTTTTCACATATGTGTCGTAGTAGTGGTCTCGCACTTCATCCTTGCTTCGGTAGCCGCCAATGTGGTCTGCGATGTCTGCCCAGGAACCCAACCCATAAATTTCGGCGCCTTCCAGCAATAACAATTCTTCGTCGGCACCCCAATCCCCCTGGAATATGGGGACTGAGTTTTGTTCGATCACTTGGAATGGATGTGTGGCCGGGTCATGGTTTTTGGAGTTCTTTCCGGCTGAGAAGCAGGGGACACAGAGGTCATATTCGGGGCAGGAAGGATGCGAACACGAGATGCGAACCTATGAGATGGGGTCGCGTTAGTCTCTGAAGAAGATAACAGATCTTCAAGTGAGCATAAAACAACCAGGTTGAGACTTACTGTTGACGTAACATCAATAGAGCACACATCGCAGTGGAACTTGGTGCCGGCCTCGGTGCCGCGCGATGCGGTCTTCTTGCGTATCACACCCATTAGCCCTCCACCCCTTTCATCCTCCGATTTGTCAGGTACTGTATCGAGAGCAACAGACTCAGAAGTCTGAAAATACTAGACTTGCAGATGACAAGTTGAGGTGCGATGTTCCGGGGTAGGTGTCTCCGCACTTCGGAGCGGGGAATATTCCGAAACTTGAAAGAATGTGTAAATTGACACGGCTACAATCCAAGCCAAATTTCAAACTCTCTCGTTCTGTGGAGTCAACTGCTTTGATTGTTAATGCCGTGGGGGAAGTTGATGCGTCGTTAACCCTTGTGGCGGAGCAGTGGCTGAGGCTGATTAATTACCGTACTTTGATATGACCCATCTATGACTAATTGGACCAATCAAACAGGTAATGGATGGTAATCTAAAGTAAGTTTTGTATTATAATTACAGGGGGAACTTCCCCTCTCTCATTCTCATTTGATCTTCGATCTCCCCGACTTCTTTTCTTATCCTTAGTTGTGCTTCCATACGGATTTCGAAAGCTATAGTGGTGGTTGTCTCTGTCTCGACTTCTTTCCTTTTGCGTGTGTATTATCTGTGTCCTTGTGTGGCTTCTCCAGGTTTCTTTTGGGGGTCACATGTTGATTATTGGGTGATTCTTTAGCACCCTGCACACACGCATTGCGGTATCTTGGACTTTGATCTCTTCTTCTCGATCTTTTTTTTTTTTTTTACAACAACCGCCACTATGTCCTGGAAGCTCACTAAAAGTATGTTTACTGGCAGTTGGTCTCCCTCTCTCCCCCCCTCAATACCCCTCTCTGCATTCGCAGTGAAACGCCATAGGCAATTCGCTAATTATACAACTCATCTTAAGAGTTGAAGGAGACGCATCTGGCACCCTTGACCTCATCATTTGGCCGGTCGTCGTCTACTTCGACGATCAAGGGTGATTCAAATGGCGACGAGGCCCTGACACCTGTGGCCTCTAACCCGCCCTCCGCCACCCCATCAACGAACGGGATCGGTATGTTATTCTTATATTAATATTACTGGAATCCTCCTCGGTAACTAATTATTTCATCCTTTTTTTATATAGCGGCTTCAGAGTCTCTTGTCTCCCCTCCTGTGGCGCCCGTGAACCCAGGAATCCTTATTGTGACTCTCCACGAAGGGCGCAATTTTTCGCTGTCCCCTCACTTCCAACAGATCTTCAATTCGCATTTCCAAAATAACTCTTATGCGCCCTCTTCTCTACGCCCAAGCACTTCTTCTTCGTCACATTCAACTCAAAATCAAGCGGGTTCCTTTGTGCCATCTGGCCGACCGCAGTCCACAAGTGGGGGAATCAATGCCGCCCCCACTATCCACGGTCGCTATTCCACCAAATACCTCCCGTATGCCCTCCTTGATTTCGAAAAGAACCAAGTCTTTGTGGATGCCGTGTCGGGAACTCCAGAGAGCCCATTGTGGGCTGGCGACAACACAGCTTTCAAGTTCGATGTGTCCCGGAAGACAGAGTTGAATGTACAGCTGTATCTGCGCAACCCTGCAGCCCGGCCTGGTGCCGGACGTAGTGAGGACATTTTCTTGGGCGCATGCAAGGTCAACCCTCGCTTCGAAGAGAGCCAACCATATGTCGAGGATCCGAAACTCAGCAAGAAAGACAACCAGAAGGCCGCCGCAGCTCATCATGAGCAAGGGCGTCAACTGGGTCAGCAGGGTGCTGAGTGGTTGGATCTCCAATTTGGTGTTGGGTCGGTCAAGATTGGTATTTCCTTCGTGGAGAACAAGCAGCGGAGTCTTAAGTTAGAAGACTTTGATCTGCTCAAGGTTGTTGGCAAGGGTAGTTTCGGCAAGGTCATGCAGGTCATGTAAGTGGACTCAAGATTTACTTATTTTGCCTCCAAACTGCTAACACTCGGAAAATCACAGGAAGAAGGATACTGGTCGGATCTACGCCCTCAAGACAATTCGCAAGGCTCACATTATTTCGCGATCGGAAGTCACACACACACTTGCCGAGCGGTCGGTTCTTGCGCAGATCAACAATCCGTTTATTGTTCCGCTGAAATTCTCGTTCCAGTCGCCCGAGAAGTTGTACTTCGTATTGGCGTTTGTGAACGGCGGAGAGTTGTTCCACCATTTGCAAAGGGAACAACGATTTGATATCAACAGAGCCCGTTTCTATACCGCAGAGTTGCTGTGCGCTCTCGAGTGTCTGCACGGCTTTAAGGTTATCTACCGAGATCTTAAGCCTGAGAACATTCTTCTCGATTACACCGGGCATATCGCTCTTTGTGATTTCGGTCTCTGCAAGCTGGATATGAAAGACGAAGACCGAACCAATAGTAAGATCTCCTCATCACGCATGATAAGCCCTACATAGCTAACCAAACTCAAGCGTTCTGTGGAACTCCCGAATATCTCGCTCCAGAACTTCTCCTCGGGAACGGCTACACCAAGACCGTGGATTGGTGGACTCTCGGTGTCTTGCTCTACGAGATGTTGACAGGCCTGCCTCCATTCTACGACGAAAACACCAACGAAATGTATCGCAAGATCTTGCAAGAGCCCCTGACCTTCCCCAGCAGCGACATTGTCCCGCCTGCTGCGCGCGATCTTCTCAGTCGCCTGTTGGACCGTGACCCCGTGCGCCGCCTGGGTGCTAACGGCGCTGCGGAGATCAAGTCTCACCACTTCTTTGCCAACATTGACTGGCGCAAGCTTCTCCAGCGCAAGTACGAACCTAGCTTCCGACCAAATGTGGTATGTATTAGTTACCTCCGACCATGTTCTTGAACCAACATGTGGCTAACTTGATTCAGGTGGATGCCCGTGATACTGAAAACTTCGATGTTGAATTCACCAGAGAAGCACCCCAAGACTCATATGTCGATGGCCCCGTCCTGTCTCAAACCATGCAGCAACAGTTCGAGGGATGGTCGTACAACCGACCCGTGGCTGGCCTCGGCGATGCAGGCGGCAGTGTTAAAGACCCGTCCTTCGGTAGCATTCCAGAGTAAGGTCTCTCGCCTTGTCAGATTAGATCGAGAATGCCCGGTGCAAGTAAGAGAGAATAGGAGGTTCATAGAGACCATTTCCTTTTTTAACTGCGTATATGCCTTTCATTAACATATCGACCAATCTTGATCTTTTTTTTTTTTTCTTGCTGTGTTCGTCATATTGTTCGGTTTCCCATCACAAAGGAGTCTGTGGCATCTTGATATCGGAGTCGCTCCTGATCTTCGAGACGACATTGTTTCTTCTGGTTTCATACGGCCGTTGAGCGCTTTGATTTGATTTTCTTGTCTTGTTCGGTCATCTCCCTTCCATCTCAAGTGTTCATTCTCTCCAGGCAGGTTCCTTTCTTACCTTTGGTTTCTTTGCTTTTCTCAAGCGGTCATCGTCTGCACCCTTGTTCTGTATTCTCGATAAAACTTTACAATGGACAATGCCAAAACAGGTTTGCATTATACGTCTTTGACTATGTTCGTCACCGGGTAAGATGGATCACGCCTCAGCTGGATTAGATGTGAAGTAGTAAATTCAATTCATATCAACTGCAGCAACTGTTCCACGGGGTGGAGGGCTCTTGATTCTTGGTAGCTTGTGGGTACCCGCAGACAATGGCCCACCCGGGCACTGTCTTGTATATTCTTATTTAGACGTATATCATCATAAATCCAACTAAATACCAGGCCGATCCACCCTATAAACCACAGATGCGACATTAAAGTAAGCCTCATACTCAACCTCCTCATCTCCATCCTGAATATCATAATGGTAATGTCCTCCTTTGGGGTTCCCATTTACGCCAAAGCAGTGAGTATGCTCCATTCTTAGCCCTAATCCTTCCGGGTCACTACTGTGCATCACAGTCAGACAGACTATAGGGGCCTGGAATATATGATATGACAGCCATTCCGTTTCCAGCTGCTTGCGATCTCGAAATGGCAATTGATCTTCCGGGGGAAAGTCAGGCATGATGTGAAACCTGGCTTTCCCAGATTTCAAACGAAAAACCCCACCAAGACTGATTGGTTTGGAATCCCCATAGACCTTTTGCAAGCCATAACGTATACAGTCGGTGAAATTATCTTCTCCCTTCCGCGCCTTGGCATTGATCTTGAGAACCGGGCCAGTGTCTCCATCCGATCCGAAGAGGTTGACCATCAACGCGCAATTTGTGCTCGATGTGCGGTCACAAACCGGGGTCTGGTCTCGGTCTCCCTGGACCTTGATCACCCGCGTGTCATTGTCGAAGGTCAGCAAGCTTGGATCATCAAAGCTGGGTGCTTTTTCGCTTGATCTCCAGGATAGATTGGGCGCCAGCTCGGCGTTTTGACCAATATCCTGAAATGGCGCGGCGCCTGCCCCAAGAAGGAAACCTGCCATAGGGGACATTTCCATAACTTGCGCCAGAGAAACTAGCGAGTATTTGGCATTGAGGATCGGTCTAGGGAAGAGATGTTGTTGTCCACCTATATCCGCGATCCGAGGACTTCCGGAAAGCCCAGATGCAGCGAGGTGGAATGGTGGTTGTTTAAGGTCCGGACACTCGGCAACTGTTGCACTTGCAGTTTTAAAATTGGATAAAAGGGCTTTCTCAATAACAGCTGCAAGCTCGTCCAAGGGAGGGGGGTCTCGCAGATGCTTTGTCACAGCCATGTTGCTACACTTCAGGATTGACAAGATGAAATCTGTGCAAATTTCCGTTCTCGAAAAGATGAGAGGACAAGATGTGCTAGCGCAAAGGGTAAAAATTTGAAAATCATGCACTCTCTGGTCACTCTTGTTGGTGAGAAGGTACGAAGGGAGGTTGTTTGATGTCTGGATGTCTGGGCTTTGGCCCGATCTCGGCCTCATTGATCGGCCGCTAATAATGGCTACGGATTAAGGCTCTAGATGGCTGAGTATCAAGGACAAGTATTCATGTACTCTATTTTCTACTTTACGTTTACGTTCATGGAGTATAAGCCAGATACATAGGCACCAGGGAAAATCCGGTATAGTATACATGTACAATAATCTAGTAAATCAACCAAACCACTGGAAATAGAGGGAAACATATTGCTTGTATCTAGGCATGTAATTTGCTCCAGAGACACATCACAGCGCAATTACAAATAAGAAAATGAAAAAAAAAGTCGGACACACGTTAAGACGCCGCTCGCAATCAAGAATGAACTGACCGGTCAGCCAGAAAACAAACGATCAACCTAAACTCTCCTAAAAAGTCACCAAACAGATCCCGGTGCTTTTTGCTCGTTTACTCGGCTTCGGCAGCATCGGCCTCGTCCACTGCAGCCTTGCCGGCTTTCTCTGCCTCCTCATCCGCCTCGGGTGCACCGTTAGTCGCACTCGCGGGCTCTTCATCATCGCCGTTGATATCAATCAAAGACTCTGAGGAAGGGGGCTCAGGGACGGCACCCTCCTTCTCTAGGCGAATGTACTCATCCCACTCGGGGAAGAGGTCGTCATCGGTAGAGGCGACGTCGGGCGCACCGGGCGGGACACCAATGAGGCGGGCAACCTTGGACTTGTTAGATTGCTCTAGGGATTCCTTCCATTGGACAACGAGTTTAGGGGCGCTCGAGGGCTTGTAGGTCTGGGCGAGGAGAACTGCCTCGGCGATGCGGTTGGTCTGGATGAGGAGAGCGATGCAGCCGTCGATATCTCCTAGAGACCACAGAGTGGAGAAGGCGACGTTGTGGAGGCCAGACTCCGAGGCCTGAGCGGCCAGGGCCTTGAGGCCTTCACGGTTGTTGCTGGCAGTGTGCAACAGTAGCAAAGAACCGACATCCTTGGCGTTGGTGAAGCACTCCTGGGCCAGAGCAAGGTTCCAACCGGCCAGGGCAGCATCACCAACAATCTTCCACTTGTGCTCGACATTGGCCTCGCGGGCAATGGTGAGTGCGGTTTGAAGATCGCTCAGCGCAAGGGCCAGCTCGAAGCGGTGCTCGGGGTCCGTAGCGACTTCCAGGGCCATTTCCTTATATCCTTGGCCTTCGAGGAAGCGGGCGACCTTGTTCATCTGGTCTTGGGGCACATCCTTGAGGAGCTCAGATGCCATTTCCATATCACCGCGCAGAACCACTGTTTGGTATTCAAGCATGCTGAGGGAAAGGCCGAAGGAGACGGCGTTGACGTCCTTGTCGGCAAGGTAGATACGGCCATCCCGGGGCAGGTAGCCAAGAACATACATCGGCTGATCGAAGTGAGAGATTGTGTAAGTCTGGTCACCGACAAGGTAGTTCAGGCGGTTCGTAGAGTTGGTGTAAATGAAGCAATCTCCAACCCACTGTCCAGTCCGGACAGTCTCGTTGATTGTAGCAACCAACTCAACAGCCGCCTCAACTCCATCCTCGTCGGCTTCACCGGCGTTCAGGCCGTTGATATACTCCTCGCGAGAGTAACGGAGAACGTAGAAATCATCTTCACATGCAAGGGTAACCAGTTCACCAGATTCGGACCAGTAGACCTGTGCATGTCAATTAGAATGGTTTCGAAATACCTCACCAGAACGAACAACTTACAGATTTCGGGTCAGCTTCAATTCTCCGAACAAGGCTGCCAGTCTCCCAATCAAAGAAGCCAATGCCACCTTGACCCTTCACACCCAGAAGAACACCATCAGACAAGCCCTCGGCTTGGAATCCAACATCAAGACCGGCGCTCTGCTCTTTGAAGTTCTTGAAAATCTTGACACTTGTCGATGACTCGCGGATAGCGTAGTCGTTGCTGTTGTCTTTCGCACCCCAGGCAAAATCGAGAGCCTGCCCAAAGGCCTTGTTTCTCCACGCCAATGCGGTGTAGATGATGTATTCTCCATCACCACAGACAGAAACGAAACGTCCATTGGGGGAGTGAGACAGAGTCTGCGGGTACACCTCGCACTGTCCCAAATCCTTTGTTGGTAGAGAAAGGGGCTCGCCGTCCTTGACAGTAGCATCGCCACCCTTGATCACTGACGACACAACCTCACTGTGTCTCGCCCAGATAAGCTTACCAGAGCCATCCATTGAGACGGCGGGCTCTTCCCGACCCATCTTCACCACGACAGCACCATCGTCGAAACCCATCGCAATTCCCTGTCTACCCCGCTGGTAGGAAACACACCATGCTCGTTCTAAACCATAGCTTAATGACTGCTCCAGGCGGTAGGTGTTTGCGTGCCAAATTTTAATGGTTCCATCTTCAGAACCTGAAATGATCACAGGGAGTTCGGGGTGATAGCAAGCGAATGAGACATTGCTAGTGTGGCCCTCGAGGGTTGCAATGAGTGCCTTCGTGGTGTAGTCCCAAATCTTAACGGTCTTGTCGTCGGAGGTGGTGAGGAGGTATGGCTTATCAGCCTGTGGGTAGTAGTCGACGTGGTTGACACCTTTCGTCTCGTGGGCTTCGAGTGTGAAGTTGGCATGGGGAGAGCCGAGGTTCCAGATCTTCACGGTCCGGTCCAAACACGCAGAGGCGAAAGTGTTGGTATCCTTCGGGTTGATCGCCATGCCCATAACATAGTGGCTGTGGCCCTCGAACACTTGCACGCACTTCCAACCCTTCTCCCAGTCCCAAAGCTTAATTGTCATGTCATCGGAGGCTGTGAGCACAAACGGCTGGGTGGGGTGGACGGCAATAGAACGGATGTAATCCGGGTGTGCTTCAAAGGAGGTGATTTTTTCGGATGTGTTGTAATTGTAGACCCGGAGCTGGAAGTCATCTGAGCCGCAGACAATCCAGTTCTTCCGCGCAATGAATCGACCGGCACGAACGGGGACATCGGTGAGTTCGAAGGTTTTGATGATAGACTAGAGGGTAGACAATTTAGATAAGAGTATGGGGAGTGTGTATTTGTGGCGGATCTTACCTGCGATTCGTAAGACCAGATGTAGACATGACCTGGACAGGAAAGTAATTAGCGCATTGGACATCTCCCATACTGCCCCTCTCTCAGCATACCGCTATACAAGGTCGTCAAGATCTAAGAAAGAAATTAGTTTCCGTAAAGCTACCGAAAGGGTTGTAAAAGCTTACCCAGGGCTCTGTAGGGTGGAAATCAATCCCCTTTACCCGCTCGGAGCGGGCAAACAGCTGCCTCTGTAACATTTATTGTCAGCAATCGCTCCAATTCTGTACGTCCACCAGCGAAATCATATCGTCATATCTGCTGCAGAGCAGACCCGCAACTATATGAAGCATTTCATCATCTGCATTTGCGTACCTTGACGTCGAGCCGCATGTTGTGTGGGGGATGAGACGAGTGTTTGTGTGATGCGGTGTTGGGCCTGTGACAGCAATATGGGATTCCGCGAGCCGCTCAGACAGCCCGATGATAGGGAGGAGCGATCCTCGGAGCAAGTTATTAATTGGAGGAATTAAGAAAGGATTGAGATGAAGGAGAGCTAGAGGGAGAGCGCTTCATTCAGGGACAGCAATGTATGTGTCCACAAGGGATTCCCGCCTTGGCTCACCGCCTTCCAGTCGGTCTATCCGCTATACAAATGTTCTACACATTCATTTCCATTGATGAAGGAAGCTATGTAGATTTGCTGTGTGAGACTATTGAAATGTAATATTACTCCAAGGAAGTATTTGGACAAAAGAGGAATGGAAATACTTTTGATATGCTTCACGTTACATAATCATTGCCCTGATACGGAGTATATAAATTTGGAATTGGAACTAGAAAAAGAATGAGCTCTATAAAATATATTAACTAGATAATATATATTAGAATTAGGACTAAGAAGAGGCCTCAATTGCACCAACCAATTCCGAAGAGAAATTTAACTTGGTCATATCGTTGCATTGATCGAATACACAAATTATAGCCTAGTAGCTCTACGACCAACCATAAACCTCAGATGATTGAACTCTCAAAACATGTATTCGAACAAAGAGACCTCTAGTAGTAGTTACAGAGATTAAATTTCACAGCAATTCCAGAATCGCCGTTTAGTTGCCACGCTCGAAGTAGGTCCACTGGCCGGGTCGGGGCTTCTCCTCAAGTTCCTCCCACCTGTGAAAGTGTCAGCAGCAAGTCCAACCCCCGAATTGGGATTTCCACTTACACCTTAGCCTTGGCCAACTCATCTACAAGCTTGAGCTCCGACTCTGCGACCTGGATGATCTCCTCAATAAGGCCGGCGCCGATTTGCTGTTCAACGTGAGAGATCCTTCGCAAGAGGTTAGCGTTTGACAGTTCTAGGCCGATTCGGAAATGTAGGTACACGTACTGGTCCGCATCAAGGGCAGGCTCGCTCTCCCATTTCATATCTTGGTGGTAGAAGTCATGCTCGGCCTTGTCAGTGGTCTCACTGGCCTCGTTCATGATTTTAGCCCATTCTGCCTCTTGTTGCGGGGTACGGTGGGGACCCTCAGTCGTGGCCGAGAGGCTTTCGCCATCCCATTCTTCACCACGGGCGTTGTCGGTTCCATCCTTCTGTTGGGCAGCGGCATGGGTGTAGGAGCCGTCGGCGCGCTGGACCTTAGCGAACCGCTCGGGTTCGGATCCCACGACCTTCCGCACACGCTCCAACCAGGCATCGAATCCGGCGGGCTTTTGCGATTCAATGACCTGGAGACGATGGCGGGTCAAAGCTTCAACGGATTGGCGGTAGGCGGAAGATTCGGGGAACGCCTGCAACTTCTGCAGAGTAGTCGAGTAAAGGTAAATTAAAGTAGGGCGAGGGCTGGGGTGGGTGAAAAGGCCCGTCAATCCGGTAGGAGCAAAAGGCTCCAAATACCGGGGCTTGACATTGGCCAGTAGCCGAAGTGTAGAGCGCATTGTGAATGAGTTTGGTGGTATTGAAGCCGCTATGTTCCAGGGAGATGAAGTGTTGAAGTCGGCCCGGATCGGATTAACCTTATGTTCCACCCAAACGGCAAGGGGAAAGGCACCAACTCACCTTTTCCCGATACCATCAAAGCCTCACATCCGGTTCTTTGTTTGGGCTGTGTGAAGTTCTATTTTGCTCTCAGCTACTGGGCGCTATAGTCGCTAAGTGCTGTTTCTTTCTGCGACGTGACCAGTGCCCACCCGAGTCGCCAGTCTTCGCCCCCGTCCAATGTGCCACCTGTAACATTTCGCGATTATCCTCCCTACTTCGACCAGAGTCCTTCGTTTTGCTCAGTTGCGACACAACTTGGGAACTGCTTATACTCTCCTTTAAACGTCACTCAAGTTATTCACATTTTTTCTTCCACCAAAATGAAACCGTCCTGGCTGGGGTGGTCCCTCCTCTCACTGTTGGTAGCGCCTGCTTTGGGCACGCCTTCAGATGCTTCCTCCGACCAAGAATCCGGGGATACACTTGTTAAGAGGGGGGCTCGTGGAGTGGATCCCGACACACCCACAATATTCAATGATATTGAAGTGCCCCCGTTGAGGCAGCTGACCCCCGAGAATTTCGAGGAAGTGACCAAAGATGGTTACTGGTGAGGACCCGTTATGCAGGAATCAATAAACCCTCGAGACTCTAACTATTCTAGGATGATCAAACATTACTCCCCCTCTTGCCCACATTGCCGGACGGCCGCCCCAATGTACCAGACCCTATATGAGTACTACTACGTGAGTATCTATCCCGTTGTTTTGAACCTTTTTGAGGGCTTCGATCTAATTAGCGATAGACCTCAAATCCCTTATTCCTCTCCGGATTGAAGCCCGATGCGCTCACGTCTCTGGACTCATTCACTGGCTACTACAATCTCCATTTCGGGTCCGTGAACTGTCTGGCCTTCGGTGATTTCTGCAAGAAGATGAACGTCGAATTCTTCCCCGCGTGGGCGTTCTATGATATGGGCGTTCAGAATGGACCCCCCGTTGGTGCCAAGACTATGTCAGAGATTGGTGCTTTGATTGAAGCCAAGCTCGAGACGATTAAGCCTGGGTCCCGGCCCTCCCAAGGCGTCCAAATCCCGAAAGTCGGCGCTAAGAGCATGGAAATGACCGCCAAACCTGAAGTGGTAAAGCCTGGCGCGAAAACAGCTGTCGAGAAGCAGAGCATCGAGACCGCGGAACTGGAAGGCGTTAGCCCTGAGTCTGTCAAGGCCAAGCTCCAAGGACGGCCTGCTAATCCCCAGGGTGTTTCTATCCCACTTACTGCGGAGAGTTTCCAAAGTCTTGTCACGACTACCCATGACCCCTGGATCATCAAGTTTTATGTTCCTTGGTGCCATCATTGCCAGGCTCTAGCCCCGAACTGGAACTCGATGGCCAAGGAGATGAAGGATAATCTCAATGTTGGCGAAGTGAACTGCGAACTTGAAAAGCGACTGTGCGAAGACGCTCGCGTGAATGCCTACCCGACGATCTACTTCTTCCGTGGCGGCGAGAGAGTTGAATATACCGGTCTTCGTGGCTTGGGAGATCTGATCGCGTATACCAACAAAGCTGTTGGTGTGGGCTCGAGCATTCAGGATGTTGACGCGACTACTTTTAAGGAGTTGGAAAAAACCGAAGAGGTCTTGTTCCTGTATCTTTACGACCATGCGACCACATCTGAAGATTTCGAGGCCATGAACCGCCTCACCCTTAGTCTTGTGGGACACGCTCGCATTGTTAAGTCTGACAGTGCTGCTCTTTCCGAGCGGTTCAAGATCTCTACCTGGCCTCGTCTTCTGGTTGTCCGTGACGGACGTCCCAACTACTACAATGCCCTTGCTCCTAAGGACATGAGAGATTTCCGTCAGATCCTGTCGTGGATGCAAACTGTGTGGCTGCCCATTGTTCCTGAGCTCACCGCATCTAATGCTCAAGAAATCATGGACGGAAAGTTCGTGGTTCTGGGACTCCTCAGCCGTCGCCGTAGCGATGATTTCAAGCAGTCCAAGCGCGAGCTGAAGGAAGCCGCCCTTGAATGGATGGATAAGCAGGTCCAACTGTTCCGCCTTGAGCGAGCTGAACTTCGTGATTCCAAGCAACTGCGTATCGAAGAAGCCGATGACCGCAATGATCAGCGTGCACTGCGGGCTGCGAAAAACATGCGTATTACGATCCGCGAGGATGACAAGAAGCAAGTCGCATTTGCTTGGGTTGATGGTGACTTTTGGGAGCGCTGGCTGCGCACAACCTACGGCATCGATGTGGAAACTGGTGACCGCGTTATTATCAATGACCAAGATGTAAGTCTTCCCACGTGGGATTTGTTCGAGCGCTATAACTGACCTCCTATAGAACCGCCGCTACTGGGATACTGCTTCAAGTGGAGCTCCTATCATGGCATCGCGTACCTCCATTCTCGAGACCATCCCTCTCGTCGTCGCTTCCCCTTCGAAGTTGTCACCCAAATCTACCATCGGCACCTTTGAGACTATCTTATTCTTTGCTCGATCCCTACTCAGCACCCATCCCATCCTCTTTTTCATCATCCTGGGTGCCGTGGTTGCGGTGGCCACCGTCTTCGGACGTGGACGCCTTAGACGTAGTGCTGCGCGCGGCGGTATTATTGGCAACACCACCACCAACAACAACGGTGGCTTCTTTCACCTTGACGGCAAGGAGGGTTTCCTGAATGGAGGCTCGACCGACAAAGTCGACTAATGAGACAAATGTACAGTTAGGGTGTTTGGCTACGTGGTTCTTATAATCTTTTGTTTCCACTGTATTTGATTGATTCTGCTTTCCTTCCGTGCGTCTGTTCGATCAATCCTGTTTCAGTTGAATTTCTTGCATGTCAGCCCGAGGGGTTTTTTGAAGCACATATCTTATTCCATTTCTTTTCAGCCTTCACACGAACTTTTGGAGTCCGGGCGTATCAGCTTCTCGGGAGCCGCAAGGCTTCCTAGTACTAAGTCAATGAACGCATTAATTTCTTTTAATTTCTCTGATCAACAAGTAGTCATGGTTACTTCAAGTGCCTCTCCTTTTGCTATCCGTTTTGGGCTTTTCTTTAGTGCCGTCTTCCAGGTGTGATATTTGATCACTTTTAATTTCAGCCAGAGCACAGAGAACAGAGGATTGAAGACGAAAAATGAATTCATTTCGAGCTAGACTCCAAACGAAACTTGTCCATCATTGACTTGATAACTAGTTATTACATAGTTAAGTAACTAGCTATTTATACTTGAACGAAAACAATTACGCCAACTCTGATTGGCCACTCGCTTTGGAGTCACGTGCCAGCTCGGGCACTCCCGGTTTTCGTCGACCACCAAGTGCCAGCTCCTGTCTCCTAGCAATTGTCCCACCAAATCACTCCGGTGTAATTCAAGATGGTAAGTGCTCTCATACCCAAAAGATAAGAAAACCTCGCATACTGGTCCGAAGTTCCTTGCCTACTCGGCTGCGCTCCGGGTAGAGGACAATCGGGCCATGAGTATCACAACCAGCTTCCGAGCCGCGGGATGAGACGAGATAGAAGACGTCACGTCAATTGCTAACACATATCTTACAGTTCGCCCCTACTGCTCGCCGCGCCGCGGCCCAGGCCTCCGCCTATGCGCCCAAGTGAGATTCCCCCATATCCTTTTCCCTCGAACCCTGGACACTACACATTGGTCGATAATCACCATGTTGGATGGAGCGGATGAAGCACGGACTTGCACTGGCGAACGCTGCTTTCCTAATTGATTGGATGCCCGTCTTTCCCCTCTTGCCGTAGAGCTCGGCGGGTGTCTGACATCTGTGGGGAGCGGGGATTACCAGACCGTGGCAAAAGAGCTGGATATTGAAGGCAGATTAAACAAACAACGAGAACACTAAGCTAATGCATCACTAATCTGCAGGTACTACATCCCCCGCACCGCCGCCGGTATGACCCTCGGCACAGCCATCCAGCTGTGAGTACATCCCGCATTCCACTCTCTCAGATTAGACCAGACACAGGTGCTAATGACGTTCTAAACAGTGGTTCTGTCGCTGCTGGCTTCGGTGTCGCCCTTGGTTCCGGTGCCCTCTTCATCTTCGGCGAGGTTCCCCGTGTGCGCAACGATATCCTCCGCAAGCTTCCTTTCTTCGATACCTACTACGACCGCACCATCGCCCCCGAGGATAACGTGAGTCAATTACAGTTGATTTGGAGCTTTGGACTGGATGCTGACTTTCTTCTAGCCCTTCTAAATTATTCGCCAGGGTATATACCTGTCTCCCTTGATCGATATGAATCGAGGCTTTCGGGGGTCAGGCTGGGGCTGTACTGTGTAGAATAGCGATGAAAGTCTTTTCTGTTTTTAATACCACATAGAAACAGTTGTTTCCAAGTAAATATGTCTTTCATCGTCCCTATGTGTGATTGTACACTATCGATAAGCGACTTTCCCTTCCATCATTCGGCTGAGAACCCTATACTCCTACCGGCAGTCTGCGAAACCGAGCTTTTTTTCCAACTTATTTGCGCGGACAGGACCCTCTTACGAAGTTCACTAGGAACATCTCAGGTATGTCTCTTTCAACGTTCCATCGTCTCGTCCTTGGAGAGTGCTGGCGACTAGCCTCTGCTCTTCCCTCCTGGGGCATCATGAAAAGAAGTCGATGGCGGTTTCTACGTATCTGCTAAAGATAGCCGTCGCCTGTCAAGTTCCGCGCACCAGTACAAATCATTTTCAGCTATCCTCTCGGTGCTGAAACCATAGCTCACACAAGTACGGCCATTTCCGGTTACTACGCGATGCAGTCCCATCAGGCGTGGAATAACAACATATCTCGCTAGAATGACGAAACGAGGAGCAGGCCAATATTTCACAGTTTTGAGAGTGTTGGTCACCACTTGGGAAGTCTTGATGTAGGATTGAGCTCGCTTGCATTTGGTGATCCTACGGATCCCGTCGACGCTATAGCCGCCAAACCAATACCTGGATCAATTAACTGCTTCTCTGGTATTCCTGTGAATTGAGAGCCGTGCATTAATATTGAGAGGCCTGC
This sequence comes from Penicillium palitans, assembly GCA_019190355.1. Lineage (NCBI taxonomy): Eukaryota > Fungi > Ascomycota > Eurotiomycetes > Eurotiales > Aspergillaceae > Penicillium > Penicillium palitans. Next base: position 268,008 of record JAHAQQ010000009.1, read on the forward strand.
TTGGTAAAGTTAGTGGGACCGGCCCAGGGAGGTCCAGTTGCAAGTGCCCAGGTAGTTTGGTTAGCCGTCACCCGGTTGCTTGAATCAAGTTTAAACAGGTCCAGAATTGGAATTCTCTGCTGGGCATATGGTCCGGTAAGTTCGAGCGGATATCACCCGAGTGCTTAAAGCTTTCGTCTCTGGTTTCTAATATCATAGATATAGCCATGGGGTATAAAAAGAAAGGCCAACTTTTATATCCAAGATCTTTTAAGCTAAAGCCGATCTTAGTTGGAAAATGGAAGGAACCTTTGTCCTAAGTATGGATCATTTGATGGGTAGAGCCTTTGGATCCTTTTTACGCCTTGAAGTTATAACACGTCTTCTTAATAGGATAGAGTACCATAGAAAATAAGGATAGGAGCAATGCTGCCAACGGATAATATAACGACCCTGTAGGGGCTAATCCACTCTAGGTATAGTGCACCAGGGTTACCCACTGATCGAACACTAAGCGTCACCAAGTACTCCGTACCCCGATGCCAACCTCCAAGACTTGGAATGAGCACCTTGGCACTCACTAGACATCAGTCACTCTGCATGTGACTAACCGGGGTATGCCCCCCAAGTCTGGGCCCGTGACATCTACTCAGTGGGCCTAAGCTTAAGCGCCCTCATAAAAGCGCGGCTTAGATAGGAAAATCCGCCAGGGAATAGTCGGTATATATAGTTGCACATACGGAGTACATAGAACAACCTTGGAAACAGAGGTTCTGCGGCATTCAATCCAAAGTCGCTTTCCCAACAAGGCAGGTACAGCCTTAGATAACAAGCAACTGATAATAAGTAGGTCTGGGGGTTTCAGAAGACACAAGTCGAATCCTTATCTCTGTTATCACGATGATAACCACATCAGCTGCACCTAACTTTCTCTCACGGCAGAAGTCCCTTGAAAACGCCTAGAGCTTCCCTAATGGGACTAGATTTCTCTAAACCAAGCTCGTGGCACCGATCGTCGAAGCCCTATGCCTCCAATGAGCGGTGACATCTTCCGTCTCTACAAATCACAAGCTTGCCAAGTAAGATGATTTGCATACTTGAATAAGGTATCTGTTTATCCTGCGGTTCAATATATTCGTTTTAATTTATCAACAGCCATGGTCATTTACTCTTATCGCACCTCTTTGTAAGGAGTAAATTGCGGAGAGAGCCTGGCTTCCATGAGGCGTTCCCCCTCACTTGTCACCGGCCTTCGTTGCACAATGATGTCGAGTCGTCCGATATCCGATATCTATCCTTCCAAGTTTGGTCTCGTAGAAACCCATGTCTCGTTTGTTCTTGCGATCGCCAGTGCGCGGGGCGAAAGGCAAAATCCCCCGTGCGATGCATAGATAACATCATGCTCCCCCCCCCCCTGTCAGCCTGCTTTATAACTCATAATCCTGGGTTATTTTATTATAATCCAATTTCCCTTGGCTCTTGCTTCGAGGTGAAGACATTGTTCGTCCCTTGTGTGGTTGTCATTTTATTTAGTTGATATATATATCGCATACACTAATAGCGGCTTGCCTGTTGATCTTGGCCATGGGCGCAAGCATGGAGACCAAAGCTATTGTCACGGACATGTCCAAGGGACACCGTGAGGCTACCAATGCCCAAGTCACCTCTGTGCTCCCGGATGGCGATGTGCCATACACGGATCATGATATGGATGCCGATGAGAGGGTGATCATGGCGCTGGGTTACAAGCAAGAGTTCAAGCGCGAGTTCTCGCTATGGACGACATTCTGCGTCAGCTTTGCTGTTCTGGGCTTGCTACCGTCGTTTGCGAGTACACTGTACTATGGTGAGTACTCAAAGATCCGTGCTTGTACAATTCGGTACAGGGTATAGCTGACATTGATTGGATTAAAGGAATGGGATACGCCGGCACAGCGGGTATGGTCTGGGGCTGGATCATTGCGATGATATTCATCCAGTGCATTGCAATGTCGATGGCAGAGCTATGTTCGGCGATGCCGACTAGGTATGATACACTGCCCGATACCACACCCAAGAAGTTAGTGTCGAAGGGAGGCTAATAATGTGTTATACAGCGGCGGACTATACTACGCCGCAGCAGTTCTCGCACCTCCAGGCTACGGACCCTTCGCCGCCTGGATCACCGGCTGGTCCAACTGGATCGGACAAGTAACCGCAGCGCCATCAGTCAACTACTCGCTCAGCGCAATGATCCTCGCAGCAGTCTCAGTCTACAACCCATCTTACACACCGACAACATGGCAGACCTTCCTCCTGACAACCCTCATAATGATCCTGCAGGCCGGAATCAGCAGCATGCCCACGAAGCGCGTAGCGCAGTTCAACTCATGGGGCTCAACATTCAACTTCATCGCACTGGTCGCAGTGCTCATCATGATCCCCGCGGGGACAAAAAACAGCCCGAAATTCACACCCTCCAAACAAGTCTGGGGCGACATAACAAACCTAACCGACTTCCCCGACGGCGTCGCCGTACTCATGACCTTCGTCGGCGTGATCTGGACCATGTCCGGCTACGACTCGCCATTCCATTTGAGCGAGGAGTGCTCGAACGCGAACATCGCCTCGCCGCGCGCAATAGTGCTTACTTCCGGCGTGGGCGGGTTAATGGGCTGGTTCTTACAACTGGTTGTTGCATACACGGTGCTTGATATCGAAGCCGTTATCGATTCCGATCTGGGACAGCCCTGGGCGTCGTATTTGCTGCAGGTCATGCCACAGAAGTCGGCTATGGCTATTTTGGCTTTGACGATTATCTGTGGGTTTTCGATGGGTCAGGGGTGTATGGTTGCCGCGTCGCGGGTTACGTATGCTTATGCTCGTGACGACTGCTTTCCGTTCTCGGATTACTGGAAGCAGGTGCATCCGTATACGCAGACGCCCATTAATGCGGTGGTGTTGAACGCCATCCTCGGTATTTTAATGTGTCTCCTTATTCTGGCTGGGGACGTGGCGATTGGCGCTTTGTTCTCTATTGGCGCTATTGCGCAGTTCTTTGCTTTTGCGATTCCTATCACTATTCGGGTGTTCTTTGTCGGTAATCGGTTCCGCCGGGGCCCCTGGCATCTGGGTCCTTTTGGTCCGTTTATTGGTGGCGTTGGTGTTGTGTTTGTGCTTTTCATGGTCCCAATTTTGTGTTTGCCTAGTGTTACTGGTAGAAACTTGACGCCGGATCAGATGAATTGGACTTGTCTTGTTTGGGGTGCGCCGATGGTGGCGGTTACGATTTGGTGGTTTGTTGATGCCCATCGCTGGTTCAAAGGTCCTGTGGTCAATGTCGAGCATGCTATTCATGCGATTGAGCAGGAGCCGATTGTTAGTGAGGGCATTGAGCCCGAACCCCGAGAGACTGAGACGACTGCTTTGTCCAAGACGGACGATCCAGATAATCCTATCTAGATATCCAAGGTCGTGGAGAAGTCATTGTATTAGTTTGGGATTTAGGATTTGATATTTGTGTTGGTACTGCATAACTTAATATTATACAACGAGCCAGACACTTTTTGGAGGTCTGTCGCACGTTGCTACATTTCTAAGGTATTATTTTTGTACGCCTTTGTTTGATATCTTAAATATTTCAGTAGGAGCAGACAGACACCAGATACTATCAATGAAAGAGCCCTAGAACTCTGGATTCAATGTATGCAAGAACAAAATAGCTCCATCTTGATGCAGCGACTTTTATCCGTAAACAGTAGTAATGGCCGAAGATGAATCCACCCAGAAGAATGTAAGCATTCGCCACCTGCATGTCAGAAAGTACAACATAGATCTGGCTCCATAAATATGGATCGATCTGTCAGCGTCATATGGAGCCTGCCCCAGCGCCCCTCCTGGTCTGATTTAGGCCATGTGATATGGCGGAGAGTATGGAGCAAATCCACTGCTCCACCACCTGGCAGTTCCATATGGCTGAGATAAGGTTGACAGTATGAAAGCCGTATGACAATTCTGCTGGGGATGAAAACGAATCAGATCTATCTTCTCTGCGTATTCTATTAGAGGGGTTGAAGAATAATTGGCTCTTTTGGATATATATAAATGCATTAGGGTATATCGTATACGGAGTAGAGCACGTCATATTCCACCACAGAGATTTATGAGCATTCGTATTCAAAGAAAAAGCAAGAGCTTATGCACACAATATATACATTGCAGAACAACCATGTAAATTGCTGATCGTCTCTTGGTTGCACTTTGTACACGGTACCTCTACGTTAACTCCACGTGAAGGGATAATCTACACCACTTGCCCTTCTAAGAAAGCACCAAACAAACCAATCAATGCCCAGGCCCCGAGAGCAAGCTCAGACACGAAGCCACCTATTTAAAACCCAACTCAATCCCCAAAGTACGGAAACCGGGCAAGCACCTTCCCCCCCAAACGGCTAAGTACCTTGTACAACGTGCCTTGCGCTGGGATCCCCGGGGAGAATCCTGTAAGCTCCACCACCCCTGAGACCCCACCGGCGGTGGTGGACACTGAACATGGATGTAACGGAGAAAAACAAAAAAAAGGGTTGGGACAGAGATATGCTTAATCTGACTCCAGATGAGGGGGGGCAACCCACACTGCCCCCTTAACACGAAGAGCCGTCTGCTAACAATAGGGGGTCCCACTTGTATACTACAACATACGGAGTATAGAGAATACCATTTCAATCATTACCCGGAGATATATTTCCACATAAAAACTTCTATAGTGTTTAATAGTAAGCAATTTTCGAGAGCATATTATCACGATGTATCATTTTCTCCAAAGTCAAAAAACCTTCGGGGAATCTAAGGAGAAAAAAAAAATAAAAAAAACCTAAAGCGCCTCCAACCACAAGAACCGGGACAAGAATGCGAAAAGTAACCCCAAAAAACAACGTGTTGAGGGGTCCCTTGTTGTACAGCCGGAGTACAGCCCCTCTTGTCCACCCGCTCCCGTCCGGGCTGATTGCACGCAGTCCCGATCGTCACTGTCAGGGGCTGTGAAAGTGAGAGAGAGAGAATAGCCCAGGAACAGTCGGGGATCGGCGACTCTACGTCATGACGAATCGCAATGAAGGAATTCGAGTCCCATGGGTTTTCTTGAGGTTCCTGGATTTGAGTGGACCATTTGAAGTTTCTCTTTTTTTGGTTCTTTGACAGATCTGGCGGTCTGAACCATGGAGTATTGGGATTATTGGGATTATTGGGATTATTGAATTATTGGAGAAAAAAAAAGAAAAAAAAAAAAAAAGAGGTGAGTTGGGGGCAAAGTGGCTGTTTTTGGGTCGGGGGTGAGCCGAGTCTACCGCCCGTATTGTATTTACATATTTCCAATTTCCAAATCGGGGCCCGTTTTGCCTTTTTTCAATTGCGAACTGGTCTTTTTCTTTTTCTTTTTTTGTTTTTTTCTCTTTGTGGTTTTGTAATATTTGGGATTTAGTATCAATGCTTCGGTCCGATGGGCCACATTTTAGTCCAATTAGATCAATTTTATCCAAGTTCTAGTAAAATGGTTTGTGCAAGCATTCCTCAAGGTTACACTGCAAACAGATGGTTCGGCCCGACCATGGTCTGATGGATCGATGCATCCAAGGCTCAGATGAAACTCGCCTTCAAATCTTACTTTTATCATTTGACCAGAATATATGGTAGCGAGGTCTAAATATCAGATATTAATAGGAGGCGAATCATATATGCATAGCCATCCTAATATCGAATTATATCCGAAACCCATGACGCGGCCGGGAAGAAATTCACTGGTACACGTTGATTCCAAAGCCAGGGTAGGGCAAATTACATGGAATATTGAAGAATAGAATAGTCAATTAGCATATTCGTTCCTGAACTGTCAACGCTTAACGAGAGCCACCACCCCCATAACCCCCCATGTTGCATAGAATGGATTCCGCTCCACAGAACACATGGGAAAATGGAGAACGATGGAGAATTGGAGAATGGGACTGTAACCGCTATTTTGATTGATATCGACAACTCCAAGGTCAATTCCAAACCTTGGAAGTCAACATCAAACCTTCAGATCATTTGTATACAACATACAAATACCAAAGCTCAATACGTCCGCCTATAACCGATTAAAAATAAATAAAATAGTGCAAGTCAGATCCCCCTCCGAGGACCTTGTATAACAAAACACGCTACTCCCATCTAGGATTCGACTACAGGCATTGGCAGCCTATGAGGTCGGTGGCGGCACGATCCTCTCGTCCGCTAAAGCGGGCGATGATCCCTGATTGGCTGCATGGATTCCTGAAACTCGGTGATCCGGACTTGGCTTCAGCGGTGTTTCCGGCCTATGCCGAGAACAAGGCTGTTCTTGTTGTGTGTATCGGATCTTGGGAAGCGTTATCGGATGTGCGTTGTATAGATCGTGTAGACCACGTCGACGTGTTCGTTTTTGGTTTCTTTTTTTGATCCATTTTCCGTTAAAATAATAGCTCTCGTGTTTTGACCTGCGTTACAGCATACAGAGTTCATATATCGCACCACGTGATATACTATTCGGCAGCGATGGGGACTGGGGCGGGATCTACATCTCGCGCGCGCTATCCTCTCCTATCCCGGTTGATTTGATACTGATGCCAACATCTTAAGCATCCGGGAATTTTAGCCCTATTGGCGGCCCCATCTCTATCGGCAGTGGGTTTGTTATATATGTACCTTGAATACGACAAAGCTCTTTATAGAAAACAACAAAAGTGACGATCTTAGGCTTGTTCGTACTCCGTACAAACTAGTCTAATACAAGAACAACAACAGTCACAAAATAGGAAAATATTAGTAACAAATCAGTTGACAACCCCTGATCAGATTCGAAATTCAAAGACTCGGGAAAAGCCTCACCGTATTTTGCGAACCCGTTTCGGGGAGTGGAGTGGAGTCCGTTAACTCCCGGTACTGATGCCGATTGTGTGTTTTTCGGGCAAAAGCAGAGGGAGCCACCTGCCACTTCAATACACCGTGTTTAATAGTTGTCAAGCCACCACGAACTAATTTTTTCCCCGGGATTATAGGAAATCCTTTTAGGCAGGATAAAGAGACATACGGGAATACAACGTATGCAGCTTATTAGGCACGCGCTGGTACATTGTACACGATATTCCAGTGGCTTACCTGTAGTACACCCACATAAATACACATACCGAGGTGAAACAAAGTGAGAAGGTCAAGCGAACTTCCTTTTACGTCGTAGCTTGGATTCATTCTCGCCCCTTGGCGGAATCTTCGAATAACAATGGTATAATAAAATAAGGAGAATAACTCAATATAATATCTACGTAGGTAATAATATAGCGTGCATGAAGTTTAGATCAGGTGGTCATTTCAATATTTCTGCAGAACCCTGGTCGAAGGCTTCCAGGTCCACAATCGAAGCGGGAGAAGCTCTTGCGAAGGGGTGGAGAAGGAGGGGCAGGGATGTTGGGTCCGGAATACAGATCATCTCCGGCAAATATACAGAGTACGGAAATGTACGATATAGGATGGTATGTTTGTAGTTTCAAAAGTTATAGTTTAATGGGTTTGGTAGAGTTTATTGAAATAGTAATATAGTAATATAATAGTAAGTAATATTATGTTGAGTTATATCCCGAGGTCCAATTTCAGATGAACCACGTAGTCACACGGACTCGAATGGCGAATGGCGCGCAGGATCTGAAACTTTAGGTCATGTTACTCGGGCGAGATCTCGGCTTAATAATAGAATAAGAAATCCATCCATCTGCATTGCAAAAGTACACGAACCGCAGCCTATGTCAGACCATGGAAGTAGCTACGTCCAATAAGGGGAACCCCCTGAATGCCAATTTCGTCTAGAGCATTCCTGTGTGGCTGAACCCAGGAGAAACACTCCAAGGAGTACTCCGTACTTCCCGTACGGAGTACATATGTACGGAGTACTAGTTACTCCTCTATTTCCCTATATTAGTTGAGCACCTAGGCAGCAATAGTATTAGTGTCCCAGTGAGACAATTAGACTTATACCATAGTTAGATAACCCAATACGCTTAGTTTTCTTTTTATGGTATAGTTCATGTCGTGTTTCACTTCGAGACCATCAAGCTAAGTGCGGAACAGCAGGCGGTTACGGCGCATCCACTAAAGTATGCAGGGCAACAACGCATAGCCGTTACAGAAGCCTCCGGTCGGACAACCCCAGTCACCCCGACAAGAGTGCCTAAGAACGCATGTCCCCTCTTCTGGAGATGTGCCATGTACATCCGGGCTGCATGCAGGAGCCAAATCCAGCCTGCAGGCTGAGCCAGTTAAGGATGCATGATGAGGTCTTGTATTGAGCTCAATGGAGCTCATCTCCCCTCGGGCCTCCCGTGGATGACGTGCTTGAAGAGATCAGTGCAGAGTGGGAGACTTACGTAGACTGAAATCTTATCTATCTCTATACCATAGAGTATGCTATGGTAATTCAAAGCTCCGTGTAGAGTACTCTGTCGGGGAATGGGTTGAATACATATAAGATGTCACTTGCGGGGCCTGTCAGCCACTGCGGAGCCCAAAACAAAGAATAGCCAGGGTCACCCATAATCCACACTCGGGGAGATGGCTCCATCTCCAATTAATAAGATCTACTCCAACATCAGATAGACAACGGCATAGTTGATAGTTCTCAGGAGTCAATTGTGCCCAATGGTTGTTTGATAATCGCCGCGATCGGAGTCATCTAAGAATCGGGCCCTGATTGTAAGTAACATAAGGTGTTCTACGGAGTTTCCTGATATATCTCCGGGGAAATAATCAGATTGCATATGATATAAAATTGTTATATGGAGGACATCATATCTTGCCTGAGTACTCTGTCCAGCATATGGTTTCGGGACTTTATTATCATCCGTCCACGGATGCCTAGGTGGGATATACCTTGCAAGTGCGTCATCATCTCCGGACGCGTAGGGAGAGAAATTGAGATTTGACTATGTGTCTATTCTATACGTGTCGATGTATTTAATAAAACCTATGTTCTCCTTTTTTTTTTTTGCCCACTATTCTTTGTCAATTCGAATCAAAATTCAAAATCAAAACCAAAATCTAATTAATGATAAATGAGAAATCTAGAAATCCAATAAATCCCAACAATCCTAATACGTCGCTACTCTACCGCTATCGGCCATAGTTCGGAAGACGGCCGTGTAAAATTTGGTAACTTTTAATTGAAAATACTGTAATTACGTGTCTTTTTTTTTCGATTTTTTTTTTTCTCGTCTCTCGCCTCTTGCCTCCCCGAGGAACGATCGTCTTTTTTCGTCTTTTCTCGTCTTTTCTGTCTTTTTTGTCTTTTAATTTTTTTTATTTCGACCCGGTCTTCCTTAGAATTTTCCTTTTCGTCTTTACCAAGAAACTTATCCCCCATTTCCTCTTCTTCTCCCCAATTTCCCCCAATTCCCAAATCCTCAATCTTCAATTCCCTGCACTTCAATTTCTTCAATTTATTAAGAGATTCTTATTCTATTGGCCTATTTCTGAGTCAATTCCTCGATCTCAAGGATTATCTTGACGCGAAGCAGATCTCGGACTAGTTGTTTTTTGCTGCGAGAGACCCACTTGCACGCCCGCTTCTTCGGTGGATACAGAACCATCGACGGTGACAACGTGCGGATAAATCACCATCCTATTTTTTCTTCTGGTGGGTGACCGTGGGGAATCTTCTTCAATTAAGCATCTCTTTCTTTCTCTCTCTCTCGTGCGTGTGGAGTCAACTTGTGTGAACCCGTGAATTCCGTGAGACCCTGTGACCGTTTGCCTCTCTCTCTCTCTCTCTCTGTTCGCAGGAAAATTTTCAAACAAGGAGCTTCCTTCGCTTCAAAGAAAAAAAAATTTATCCAGAGCGCAGGTTTGATGATTGAGTTACCGTGAACAACCTCTTTCTTTCCTTCCTACCACGATCTCTCCTCTGTCCACAATGGATCCCAGATCTCACCCTTCCCGTCCTCCATCCACCAGTCTGCCTCCAGGCTCCACGCCCATGTCTTCGACTCCCATCTCGAGCATGCACATGCCACAATACTCGATGCAGCCGCAGTATCCGGTTTCGCAGCCGCATACTCTGCCTCCATTGCAGCCTCATCACCCTCAGTCGCCCGCGCCTCACCACTACATGGGCCAGCCGTACCGTCCGGACTTGTCGCGGTACCCTCCGTCAACTCACGATGTCTACGGGGCTTCTCAGGCCCCTATGATGCCGCACACGACTGTCGGTAGCCTTCCGCCATCGTCTCTGTTGAATCTTCCTAACCCTCAAACACAGGCGCATCAGCAGTACCCCCCACCTCCGAGCGTCCTTCCGCCCGCATCCTCCGCTCAGAGCTACCCTCAGCCGATTGCCCCGGCACCCCCACGCGACCGTCGCCCGGATTTCAATGGTCTTCCCTCCGGTGCCTTTAGTTACTCCGATGGCAAGGGTTGGGGTATGACTCCTGATGTGAATGGCGCAAACGGCTCCCCCTACGCCAAGGAACCGCCACGCACGCAGGTCGTGGGCTCTCAGGGCCGCCGTGGCATTCTGCCGAGTGTCCCCGGCCGCGCGACTCCGGTTACCAACGGTGTCAATGGTACAGCTAAGAGCACGACTATTCCTGCTAAGGACGCCGATGGCAAATTCCCCTGCCCGCACTGTAACAAGACTTACCTCCACGCCAAGCACCTCAAGCGCCATCTGTTGAGACGTGAGTTTTTTTTTTGGAAACCAAATCGACAGGAAAAATTAAATTTCCCCAAACTGATTGAGATTTGCTAACCGATGTAATTTTTTTTGATTGATATAGACACCGGTGACCGCCCCTACATGTGTGTTCTATGCAAGGACACATTCTCCCGCAGTGATATCTTGAAGCGTCACTTCCAAAAGTGCTCAATCCGACGGGGTAACCCGACCGGTGCGACTCACTTGTCCCACCCCCAGGCCCATCTGAAGCGGTCTCAGCAGCAAGCAGCTGCGGCTGCCGCGGCCAATCCTCCCAAGCCGCTCCAGGATGAAGTCAGTAATCCCGTCCCCCACTCCAATGGCGTTATGGGTACGCAATTCGATGGGGCTGTGAATGGCAATGGAATGGCCACAGGCCGTTCTGGCTACACGGAGCAGCAGCCGCTAGGCTTCACGATGCAGTCTGTCAACGGCATGAACCGTGGTCCCGGTGACGACGCGTTCTCCGCTGGCCAGGCGCACGCGAGAGCCTCGTGGATGGCTGGACCCAAGCAGAATCCGTATCTCATGCAGCCTGGTGTCGATGCCCATGGCCAGCAGCTGACGGTTGATCGTCCCCTTGAACAGGTAAAGCCCCCGGTCTATCATGACCACAAACCGGTCATGCCCGGTCCCCATTCACATCACCCGGGTGTTGACTGGAATTCGATGTTTCAGCACGGTTCTTCCGATGGGTACATTAACCCCGTTTTCCCCCACTCCATGGCCGCGGGCCAGGAGCCGATCCACGCTCCCGTCGACCACGACCGCAAGTTCTACCCCGCCTCGACCGGCCCCGAGAGCGGTATGAACGGACTGTACCTTGCTTCGACTACGCTGAGCGGAGACGGTTAGTTTTGATCTTTTCTACCCTATGCATTATGATATGGAATTTTGCCCTAACAATCATATGCAGGTACCGTGCAGCCCGCGAGACAGTAGACGGTGAATTCGATCGGAAAGCAGGACGATGACTGAGGCATGAGATTGAAAAGCGTTTTTGACGAAGCAACAAACCATATCAGGTTTCTTCCCTTCTTCACGCTGTGGGTAGGACTATTGCTCTCCACCCTCTCTTCTATTGTTTCTAGGCCTTCGTTCCCGGCTTCTCTGCTGGTACAAATCCACTGGTCACGATGTCTCAACAAATCCGTCTACGATAGTCCTTTGATCCGTTCACTTTCAGCTTTCAGCTTGCGGTGTTTCGTGCTCCTAGCGTCCCCCCCCCCCCGTTCCCGGTTTTGTTTTAGTATCGTTTGTCCTTTGATCTATCTTTTTCTTTTATATTCTGATCCCCATCCGGTGTGGGTGTGCATTCTTACCCAAGTGGTTTGCGAGTCTGGTTATATTTTATCTTGAACCCCCGCTGAGAGGGGCAGATGGTATGGTGGTTGGTTTGTTCGGCGTCCACAACATAGACATGGGCATGTGTTCATCTTTTGCGCGAGTGTTCGACATCAGAAAGAAGAAAAGCTTTTTTTTACATTATCTTTTATGGGATGGTTGTTGTCGAATTGCCATGTTCCTTTCATTCTTGCAGTTCATTTTTTTTTTTTCACCATGTGCTTTTACCTTTTCTCTTTTTTTTCTTCTGCATCGCATGGCCTCTTCTCTCGTGTAAAGTCGGCATGGCAGGACATATGTGTGCTTTGGGAATTTCTTGAGGTGTGATTTAAGGTGTTTGTTCTATTCTTGGGTTTGACTAGAAAAGCAGCTAGAAATAGACTTATGATCCATTTGATACCTGCAAGTAATATTGGAAGTGTCTTAGGGAACCCCTGGGGAAGAAGATCACCAGGTACTTGTATCAGCTGATTTATATGTATACCCTGTACATCGTAGACAGATGTATGTTGTACCTAGGTACTCCGTAGAGTCGCGGAGAAATGGAGCAAATGGAATATAAAGACAACTCCGGGAACTTCCTATGTAACGTCATGGCCATAATCCACCGCCCGTGATTGGAGCGCCTATGATATCGGGAACTCTCGAAATCGACTCATAACTCCCAAGGTTCTCCTCAAAGTTCTACATGAACAACTTCTATTCTCTCTCTATAGTGAACCATCGGTGTCTCACAATGTCGAACAACCGTCCATTCCTCTCCAACTTCCTGGCCGCCTTCCGCGCCCAGTCAACCTACAAGCCCACCACCCAGCAAGTTAGCACCACAACCTCAACCATCTCCTCCGCCCAAATCTCCCAGAGCGCCCGTACTATCGCCACAAAAGCAGCGAACTCCGCTCAAGGCGCTTCAGCATCCTCATCCGCATCCGCCGGAGCCCACCACACTCACCACAATCACAATCACAACCACCATAACCACCACCACACCCACACATCCTCTCCCACATCCTCGGCAACTACAACACCCGCCGGTCCAGTCCAGGGCCCAAGTCCGGCCCCTTCACACCACTACCACCACGATCAACCATCTCTCCCCTCTACACCACCATCATCCACTTCCACACCCATCCCGATCAACCACACTGCAGATCGCCAGCGCCGCGGCAGTGACTCTTCCAGTGGCTCGGGCGGGTTCCGCGATGCTATCGGTCCTGAGAAGTGGTATATTGGTGGAAGGACACCGGCTGGCGAAGAGCGCTTCTATCGGCTCGGGATGGTTACGAAGGGTGGGGGAAGGCTTGGCGGGAGTGGGCGGGTGGGGAGTATTGATCAGTTGAGTCTTTGAGATATAAGATGTGGGGAATAGGATCTTGGGAGAGAGGGGTTTATGGGGTTTGGGGTTTGGGGTTTGGTTTTCGGTCTGGTCTTGATTCTGTTCTGGGTTGACTGGTTCTGGCTTGGACTTGGACTTGGGCTCGCGGGCTCGGATGCCCGTGGCCCCCCATCCTGGAAATGCAATCCGATGCTCGATCGGATGGTTCTCTGACCCCTCCTCAATCACGAGTTTTATGTGTATTTCCTCTTTTTTCTTTTGCCTTTTCTCGCCCCCGTTCTATCGGTCTGTTGATGTGGCGCGGCATTACTGGGCGTCCTGGGACGGTGTTCTTCTCTTTCTTCCCCCCCCCCCCCCCCCTTTTTTTTTATTTCGTTTCTTCCTTGCGTTCTGTGATATCTGTCTAGGTCTGGAATCTGGATTTGGGGAATGATATCAGGTTCCAACTGGGGATCTTGGTTTCTTGCTGGTGATTTTGCTGGTACAAAAGAAGCCCAAAAAAGACATACATCTTACACACTATTCTACATGATTTACGATCTGCGTGGGAATGGGGGGGTCTGTTTAGTCTTCTCGTTTGGATTTTCTCTCTCCTCTCCCCTCTCTCTTTTTTGTTCTGCTCTCTACGCTTGCAGGTTGATGGCCAAAAACAAGCTTTTTGAATGTCAACATCACTATCATCAACATCACATGATTGGATATTGTTACTCGGGATCGACATCTTCCTGTAGACCACATGCATATGCACGATAAGGTATTGACCCCTGTGAAGTAAAAAGACGAGATTCCGTATGTCCACTTGGGCAGAGCTAGCTACATGTAGTCCCCTCACAGCACCTGTTGTGTAACACAATGCAGCACACCTCCAGTCCGGGGCAAGGCATTAACCTTCACCTGACGAACCTCCCTCTCAGGAACCAGACTCTTCATCAACTCAAAAGCCTTCGTGTCAGCCTCAGCATCCCCAAACGCCGGCATAACCAGCCCACCATTAACGAAGTAGAAGTTAACATAGGACGCCGCCGGCGCCTCCTCCTCCCCAGCAAGATCTCCCTTGATACAAGTCGGATCTGGCTCAACAACATCATGAACCTCGAATCGTCGCCCACGCGCATCAGTAGATCTCTCCAAGACCTCCCGAATCTCCTCATAGATCTCCCAATGCACCTTCTCCGCCTTCTCATGCGGACGACAAACAACAACAACCCCAGGCCTCACAAACCTCGCCTCAGCATCAACATGCACATCAGTAACATCAAGCCCAACCCGACCAGGAAACCATATGAAAGTACTAACACCCAGCAACCGACCAAGCTCAGCCTCGATCTCGCCCTTGCTGAGTCCAGCATTCCGCGCATCCCCAATAATACTACTCTCCGTCGCCATAAACGTCCCCTCGCCGTCGATTTCAATACCACCACCTTCAAGCCGGATATCAGTCTGCACGCGCACAACGACATCAGCCACGGTGTCCGCATTCGCATTCTCGAGATCAAGAACAACGCTAGCGAAAGCCGTGTTCTCGCGCATGGCTTCGTCGTCCATGACTGGCCATTCCGCGTACTGTGGGGATGTTTCCAGCGCCTTTGCTGCTGCTGATGAGGCGTCGGCGCCGTAGATGCGTTCTGTTGTTTTGTGGCCCCATTCGCAGAAGCGGAAGTCGATTGCGTAGCGGGTTTTATCTGTTGCGTCCGCGCTGCGGATGTAGACGGGGCCGGTGTCGCGGATCCAGCAGTGGTTGGTTGGTGCTGGGATGAGGGTTATGTTGGCAAGATATTTGGGTGGGAGGGTGGTGGTTTGGTCGTTAAGGAGAGATTGGGCTTGTTGGATGTCTTCTGGTCGGGCGTGGAGACGGACGGGTTCGAAGGCTGCGATTGTCGTTGCGAGGGATATTATCTCGTTGCTTGTTGCGGCGTGCAGCTCGGGTAGGGTTGAGCGTTGGGAGGGGAAGCTTAGCAATGTTGCTCGGTGGGGGCTTGTTTCTGCTGGGCAGGTGTATTGCTTTGTTTTGTCTGCTTGCTGCGCCAGAGCGCGATGCTGGATGTGCCAGGTTTTGTTGGTTGGTGGCATGATTGTTGTTATTGGGTGGATTGATTGGTAGGTGACTGGTAGTGGAGGTCTGGCTATGGAGATCTAGATGAGTTAGATCACATGTGTGGCACATGATGTGATGGGGTTGATAGACTGATATACTGACTGTGATAGATGCTTGTCTTAGATGTTGGATGAAGTGAAGAAGTGGCATGAGAGAGAATTCCCAGGCCAGGGTTGGGGGTATTTATGCTGAAGAAAAGACCCCGATGTGGTCAATATGAAGAGATAGAGAGACAAATGTCAAAGATGAGCCTAAACAAGTTAACAGGACGAGAACAATTGAACTGCCAGATTGGGATAGTCCAGGCGATAAGCTTAACATCATAGTGGGGCAATTTATATGGATCTAACCCTTTTTGAACTTCATTGCTGGGCTTAGAGGAATTGGTTCATTCTTAGATCTAAATACAGCTAACACGATGTAAATACATTGGGCATCTGTTCTTAAAACTTGTATGGAATAAAATGCCCCACCTTATCTCTCAGCCTTGAGGGATATATTAACAAATCGAGAGATACAACCTTGGAAACGATGTTATCAAGCATCATAGTTCCCTAGGTTAATCTATTGCAACTATAATGGAAGATGATACACAAAAGATGGGGTATAGAAGTATATCACAGACAAAGCGCTTCAGAAAAGACGCGCATCCAGGTGCAACGTATAGTTCCGATGTGAGCTACCTACCTACATCTATGATGTAGGGCAGCAGGTAGAACTGATACCTACTTTTTTTTAAAGAAAAAAGGTGCTGCCTAACTGCGTAACCCTCATTCAACTCATTAAAGCCCTTTCCTCCTCATTTTCTCCCAACCACAACATCGGAAGTGCAGTGAGCGCTACCAAGACCCCCAAAGTCCCCGTCATCGCGCCCCACCCGAAACGATATTCGACAAACCCACCCCAAAGCGGTCCCAAGAAAACCCCCGCAAATTGGCACATACTTTGCAGTCCGAACCCCTGCGCTGCAGCACCCTTGGGTCCGAGTATTCCCGGGCTCTTGAGTTCCATCGCCGTGAGCGCGCGCTGCGTCTCAACGTACATAGCTGGTGCGCAGCCGTGGATAAAAAGCCCGGTAAGGAAGAGCAATACTACTAACAAAGCGATCTGTTCATTCGACTTGGTGTGAAC
Organism: Penicillium palitans; assembly: GCA_019190355.1. NCBI lineage: Eukaryota > Fungi > Ascomycota > Eurotiomycetes > Eurotiales > Aspergillaceae > Penicillium > Penicillium palitans. The sequence continues at coordinate 284,622 of JAHAQQ010000009.1, forward strand.
GAACCGGAGACAGATGATGGTGGGCGAGAGAGAAACAAAACAGCCGAAGGCTACGAAGCGGGCACCGAACCTATCTGTGAAGCCGCCGAATAGCGGCTCGAAGAAGGCCGGGACAGCCATTGGGAGGAAGATTAGTCCCATTCCGAGGGCGTTCCAGCCAAATGTTGTTTCGACGAAGATGGGGAGTGTCTTGATGTGATTAGCCATTTATTCGTGTGAAAGACATCAAGTCTGGTACATACCGCATCAAAAGCAGAAAGCAAGAGTCCCTGGGCGAGAAGCGCCCACGAAGAGATCAACACTCGGCGCTGCTTGAGCATCCGGAAGATGACAAAGCCCTTTCTTCTCTGAGTGACCTGTGGTTCATGCGAACCGACAGAGGGAATACGCCCCGCCGTCTCCAGAACCGATTCCATGTCTCCATTCGATTCTCCACTCCACTGGGCAGCGACCTTCTTCTCGATCAAAACCAGCCGCATAACCATGTCAAGTGCGAGAATAGGATACGCAAACCAGAACACGGCGTTGTACCCGCCAGAGTTGTACACAACGCCTCCAAGGAATGGGCCCAGCAAGAAGCCCGAGGCAATGGCGGAGCCAAGATACCCTATCGTTTGACCGAGATTCTCCTGGTCCACAGCGTCGCCGATGAGAGCGAATGCCGCTACCACTACTAAAGCACCTGCGATGCCTTGGAGCACACGAGCTGTGACAAACGCAGCGATGGAATGCGCCAGCTGCAAGACCAGCATGCAGCCGGTTAATACGATTAGAGAACCGATGAAGGGTAGTCGACGTGTGCGTCCGCGGTCGACCAGGTAGCCGAATATGGGACACATCAATAGAGCCGTGCCTGCTTCGGACATGAGCAGGACGCTGACCCAATATTCTCCTGTTGGAAGGTTAGTATGGGTATGGGATTATTTTTGATATAAAGCTGTTAGTAAGGACAGGAACAGGACATACGGTGCTCAAATTCGACTCCGGCTCGGGTTACGAGGGCTGTTGGCATCACGGGGACTATCTGTTGTTCGTTGATTCCATGTCCAATTCACATTTTAGAAGTGAGCTTTGGCTTACCATGGCATATAGGAGAAATTCCTTATTCCAATCCAGTCTCGGTCAGTTAGGGACTTATAAGACTAGGCAACTAAGCTCTCACATACCGTGAAGGTGGACATCCAGACTGCACCGATGATAAAACCCGTCGAGGAACGAAACTTCAACAGCCATGGAGCACGCTTTCCACCTGACTCTCTCTTGAGATTCGATAGATTACCCATAGCCATTGTTATCTGGAAAGAAAACGAGTGGTTGTTTGCGAGATGGGAACAAAGAAGTACCTCGCTAATGCGAATGACGAGTATAAGCTCCGACTGATATGAGGTCCGACTAATTGGAAATGCAGTCAAAGCCGAAAGTCAAACAAAACCAAGAATTTAGTTGATAAATACCACACATAACAGGCGAGTGAAGACTCTTTGTTGAACAAAGAAGAACTAAGAAAACCCGTCAGCCCAGCTTTGACCGAGAATCGGATATCCTTCGCCCGCTTTTTACTGATAGACACTTGATCCAATCGCGAGATATGATTGAGGATTGATAATGCTTGGAAGTGTGCACTGCATACAGGATTCGTCAGATCGACGTTGCAGACATACCACCACTGCCCAGATTCTGCGCATTGGCACCAACCACATCCTCCGATTCGATGATTGCAATTTAAGCCGGAGATCGGGCGTGCTTGGCATTTGTTTCAATGATGCACTCTGTGGATTATTGATTATTTATTTGGCCAAAAAAAAAGGAATCCACTCTGCTATCTGGATCTGACATACATCTTACATACAGTCATTTTGGGGCCATGAGTCTTGGGGATTGTTCCCAGCTGCAATTTGGACGGGTACTCTAGGGTTCGGTATGTACGAGGAGAGACTCGCACATAGTTAAATATCGTGGTTATTCTCTGCTTAAAGATGGAACTTTGCTTTGGTCGCCGGAGCAGCGTTGTCGGCAGCTTGGCTGAGCACATGATAAGTCTCGGGTAATATCGTCACCGGCATAGAGGCAAATCAACTCCACCATAGCAATCATCGTTGACCGCTAGATTGGTCAGTATGTTTGACCTTTGCACATGCTGTGACAGGATGCGTAGGCCACGCATTTTCCCTATGCGGTACATAGGTACTCTCCTGTGCTCTGTGGGTATTGAGGCTCTTCGATTACTGAGTCTCGGCGAAGATGTCAGCGTTATCCGGGCATTCTCAAACCGAAATAAGAGCCCTGAGGGTGTTTGTGTTCCTTGTTGGGGGGTTGTTCGGGAAGATATACTGCGTGCTGTAGGCCTCACAGATACCCGATTCGCGTGAGCAACCTGCCCAGCTGGTTTACATCCCGGGAGATATAGGTATAACCCACTGTGGATGATCGAAGTAGGACAGCCTTAACCCCGAAGTACCCTCCGTAGAAAGTACACAAATGAACCAGGGAGAACGAAAACGCCATGGTATCTCGTCATCAAGACGAGTCAACGTACAGACCGTGACGTCTTTCCCCCCGCATTGTACTACCAGCGTCGAGGTCACTGCGCACGCCTACTATGGCAATTGTCAGCACAGAGCATATCATGTCAGCGCTGAGTGTTTATCGCCAGGACTTCCTCGTCTTTCACGGCTCGCAGCTCGCCGGGAGTCCGCAGTGGAGGTCTCCGGGCTGATTGGCATTGTAGTACAGAGCGTACGGGATTTGAAATCTAATAATCTAGGGCTTTGCAGTTGATGTTTGCAGAGTCGGAGGTCGGAAATTCGGGATTCGTGGAATGTGAGATGATCTCCACTGTATTGCACTCGGCTCATGGCCCGAAAGTCTGGGGAAATTGAGATTTTGTTCCTCCCCTCTTTCTTTCTGTATGATTATGATGATAGGACGAGAATGCTCCTATGGAAGAGCATCATGCCATACATACAGAAAGACAGAAAGACAGAAAGACAAGACGAGCTGTCTAATCGCCAACTGATAAGATCGGGATTTGGGGGAGCGGCCACTCGCGGCCAGAGCGGCCATCGGAGGTGCCCGATGATCTTGAGATCAGCCAATTCACTACATTCCACATAAAATAAATACCCGTTGGAGCTGCTGGATAATACAATTTTTTAACCTCTCAGCATTCTCTACTCCTTCTTCTCTTCTATATTCCAATCTTAACACTCAAAATTCAAGATGAGCGCATTAGCAGCCGCCCGCTATGGCAAGGACAATGTCCGCGTGTGCAAGGTGCACCGCGATGAGAAGACCGGTATCCAGACTGTGGTGGAAATGACTGTCTGTGTCCTTCTAGAGGGCGATATTGAGACCTCGTAAGTCTGCCGACATTTCTCATCTCCAAAAAAAAAAGAGTTGAAGCTAAACCCAAGGTCTCCACAGTTACACCAAAGCCGATAACAGCGTCGTTGTCGCAACCGATTCGATCAAGAACACCATTTTCATCACAGCCAAGCAGAACCCCGTAACCCCACCGGAGCTGTTCGGTTCAATCCTAGGCACACACTTCATCGAGAAGTACAGTCACATCCATGCGGCGCACGTCAATATCGTGACCCACCGCTGGGTGCGCCTGGACATTGACGGCAAGCCGCACCCGCACTCGTTTATCAAGCCCGGTTCCGAGACTCGCAATGTGCAAGTTGACGTTATCGAGGGCAAGGGTATCGACATCAACTCTTCTATCAAGGGTCTGACCGTGCTGAAGAGCACCGGTTCTCAGTTCTGGGGTTTCGTCCGCGACGAGTATACTACCCTTAAGGAGACCTGGGACCGTCTCCTCAGCACTGATGTTGCGGCGAACTGGCAATGGCGCCGCTTCACTGGCCTCGCTGATGTTAAGACACACTCTGAGAAGTTCAATGCCGCTTGGGAGGCGGCTCGCACTATTACCCTCAAGACCTTTGCTGAGGATAACAGTGCCTCTGTCCAAGCTACGATGTACAAGATGGGAGAGCAGATTCTGGCTGCTGTGCCTCTGCTGGATACTGTTGAGTATGCGTTGCCTAATATTCACTTCTTCGAAGTTGGTATGTGTGACCTTTTCCCCTATGAACCTTGGATTTGGGTTAATCTTTGCGCTTTTAGATCTCAGCTGGCACAAGGGTATCAAGAACACCGGCAAGGATGCCGAGGTGTACGCCCCCCAATCCAACCCCAACGGTCTTATCAAGTGCACCGTGGGTCGCGCGGGCCCAAAGGCTAAGCTGTAAATGCTCTTTAGAGGATTGTCGGCGAGCTCCGACATGGGCGCTAGCTTGGTTGTTTTTCTCTCTTGTACATATATCCATTTCCTATACCTCTGGGATCAGACTCCCTATATATCAAATCCAATCCAGCACACCTCTTCCCATACAGCATTATACACAAGATAGAGAAGCATTGTATAGTACGTGGTATTGTGATTGTATGTGCTATAAGTACATTTCAAAAGAACCGCTGGCTCGAAAGTTGAAAAGTCCGAGGCCAAGTCAACGGAGTAGATAATCAAAAGCAATATCCCAAATGGACTCCACACCCATGCGCTTTTGCAGTAGGATCATAACATCGCAGGAGAATAGAATACAGGCAGACACGGACCCGGTTTAGGTCGGTGTTTGTAAAAATGACGAAACAAGGAGAGATGAAAAAGGATTCTTTATGCGCTTGGCTTATCGGCGGCTTCTTTGAATGCTTCCTGCACTTCGGGCAGATTTCCGATCACTGATTGGTTGCCGAACTTGACGATATTCTCCTTGTAGGGGTGGGCAACACCTTCGAAAGCTGCGTAATATTGGGTTAGACTGGGTTCAAAGCATGAAGAAAGTAGATGGGCCCAATGAATGGGGTCCATGTTCTTCGAAGATGGACCCGTGTGTATCTCCATCAAGTAACCCATCCAAGGAGCGAAAGCGCAGCAACCACGTAACACTTACTCTTCAATCGTGCGAGGCGGGCATCCTTAAGTCGGTTCTTGGGCAACATGCCCCTAACAGCGCGGCGGAGGACTTCACCACCACCCCATTTGGCGAACATCTGATCCATCGTCATGCTCTTCAAGCTACCGGGCCGCGTCGTGTGCGTGTAGTACTTCTTCTGGAATCGCTTCTTTCCTGTTGTCTTGAGATCGTGACATCCCACAACCACCACGTAGTCACCACAGTCTGTTGAGGGGTCGTAGATAGGCTTGTTCTTGCCCATCAAAACGAGGGCGATCGACGAGGCGAGGCGGCCGAGGGATCGTTCATCGGCGCCGGCGTCGACATAGTGCCATGTGCGCGAGTAGGCGAGACGGGTCTGGTGCATCAATAGTTAGAATTGGGTTGTTTGGTTGAACACAGGGCGTGCGCGGTTGGCCCGGAAGGCTCCGCATTGAAGCTATTTACCTTGCCAACGAGTTGCGACATCTTGTTGACGCGGCGGAGGGTAGTATAGGTGCCGGGGTGAGGGTCAATTAGACAATTAATGAAAGGTGGAGAAGTTCAATTGAAGATCCCAGCAACAAAAATAGACCCAGCGCCTAAGTATTCGAGATAATGATGATCTCAGCGTTCCCTGTATTGCTTGTAGCCTCTAACCCGCCCCCGAATGAAGTTCTCCGGGTCATGTGACCAAGCCCTAAGTCTCGTGCCACGCTAGTCCCAATTCAGAATTAGCGTCGCACACTAAGCGAAACCCGCACGGAAGGGCAAATCACTGTGTATGGGAATTCAAGTGACTCTTTTTCCATCTCCCTCGACAACACACTCCCTCCCCCACGACAATCCACCATGGCTTCCGTCCCGAGTGTGCAATGCTTCGGCAAGAAGAAGACGGGTAAGCTCTCTTTTTTTCGACCGGAGAACAGTGTGAATGAACCCGTGCGCTGACATATTCAATTTTCAATAGCCACCGCTGTCGCCCACTGCAAGGTATGATGAACGCCTATACCCCCTCGGTCCCAATACGTTGTTTCGAAATATCTGGAAGGAAATCAGTCGAAAAGGAATTGTGCACGAAATGACGAACTGGGATTGAATTTTGGAAGGATATACGAAACAACATGTTGCGCGATCATCGGGGTCATATACACATTGAATTGGACAACGTGCTGAGACTTTTTACAGCAAGGCAAGGGCCTCGTCAAGGTTAACGGCCAGCCCCTCTCCCTGGTCCAGCCCGAGATCCTCCGTTTCAAGGTACGCACAATACATTCGCTCAATCAATTCCCGCGCGCCACAAAGGAAGGGATTCGCCCGAATCGCAAGCGACAATGGCAATGGGAAAATGTTCACGAAATCGGTTTCTGACAATTCATGCTCGAATTTTTAGGTCTACGAGCCCCTCCTCATCGTCGGCGTTGACAAGTTCGCCGGTGTCGACATCCGTGTCCGCGTCACCGGTGGTGGTCACACCTCGCAGGTTTACGCCATCCGTCAGGCTATCGCCAAGTCCATTGTCGCCTACTACCAGAAGTACGTCGATGAGCACTCCAAGAACCAGCTGAAGCAGGCTCTTGCTCAGTACGACCGCACACTCCTGGTTGCCGACAACCGCCGTGCCGAGCCCAAGAAGTTCGGTGGTCGCGGTGCCCGCTCCCGTTACCAGAAGTCCTACCGTTAAATTTTTCTTTCTCACTTGTTACGCGGCGAAAGGGAAAAGAAAAGTTTACGGCAACGGGGAAATGGAATATGTCTGTCTTCATATGTTTTTTCTATCACGACTTATTTCCATGACTTCTTGGTGGACTGGGGACTTGGGAGGATTCGGGGATGTTTGAGCGGTTTATGTTCGGTTTAACCGCTCTTACATGAGATCAGAGGACCGGGCTAGAGGAATTTGGGAAAATGACCTCTGGTTGTTGTTCCGGTGCCTTGTTGATATGTTTTTCACTGGCGCTGTCCTGCACGGCTGGAAAAAATACCTAGCATAGCCAGGAAAATCTACTCAAATGATACTGGGTTTCATCTTGTTCACAATTTTTGTTTTTTTTGGAATCTTTGGGGTTATTTTAGCTATGGTGTTCTAACATTGGTCTCACTTTTTCCCAGATTTATGTTCTCCATACGCGAAACTTGGGGTAGGTATATGTGCTGAAGGTAAACCACCGAGGTACTCACCCCTCGTTCTCACATACTGGACCACATCTAGGATTCATGGATCTACATATAGGAAGTTTACCCCGGACATTTGACTATATGTCATTCGAATATACCGCCAAATATCAGTCCAATTGGACAATAGTTCAATTTCTTGTCATAGCCAGATGCTTTCGGCCACATGGACCCTTACATACAAGAGAGAGGAATTTCTCCAGCAGTGCTCCAGCTCCAGCCCCAGCTCCAGCTCCAGCTCTTTCGACATTTCCAGCAACCGCTCCTCTCGAAGTGCTCCAACGTTTCCAATAACTCTTCGCCGTATCTCTTGTCTCAAAACAGCCGGGGACTAGTAATCAGTTAGACATTTCCTTGTATCATCATTGATACCCTTAAGCAGTGAGCTTACCATTTCATCTGAAGTGCATAAAACTCAACCATAAAAGTAAGCGAATTGCAACGTTTCTCTCGGTCGAACATCGCTTCCTCTTGCATCGGAAATTCTTTCTTTCCTCGTTGAGGTAGAATTGGATGGGGAAGTATGGGATCAGCGCAAGCTCGTTATCTGTAAGTTGAGAGGGTGGTTGGTAAATATATATCCACTCAAAGTCCTATGGGACTCAACCGTTGGCAAAGTAGAAACATACTGCAAAGTCATTTGTCCGATCAATTCTCTGTGGTATTGACCTTGTGTTTCAACTCTCATCAGACATTTTTGGTTTTCTCTTTCATTGCGACTGTGCGCGTAGTCACTTGGACGGAATAAGAACATCATGGTCATCATGTGAGAGTTTCAAGGCCAACCACTTGGGAGATGTTTTTATCCATGAGGATCAACCATCACCAAAGTATCGGGGAATTTCCACCGTAAATTTCTCAATCAACGGCTGTCGAAAAGTTGTGTTCGTTTCCTATCAGACATTCTTTTCTGTTAATGTATTTGCCAATACGTAGGTAGGCACTCAATTGAACAATTCAATGAGTTTCGAGGTTTACCCACTCGATGTGAGTTCATCTAAATCATAACTAGCAATCATAAAATGCAGAGGAATAGAGACTTGCCTTTCTTTATTCGTCTCAATCAGTACCGAAGTATAGTCGTGTTCTCACCCGAGATATAAAACTCCACTGCAGGCAAAATATAGCGAAGTTGTAAACGTATCTATCGAGAAAACCCTATAGTAGAAACCTTGTTTTGCTCGTATCAGATATTTGTAATTGCATTGAAGGCTATGCAGTAGCATAGCCTTCTTAACTGTAGTATCAAATGCTCATCATTTACGAGGTTTCATCTTTGATTAACGTTCAAAAAATAAATGGAGAGATGGGGAAACTTACCTTTATTTGGCTCGACCACGACTGAAGTATAGCCGTGGTTTCATCCAGGTATGATCCTGGGAAGTTTCTTCTAAAAGGTCATAGTCAACGATCAGAACATAGTCAACGATCAGAGGAATAGAAAACTTACCTCTCCTTTCGTCTCGATCATTCTTGGAACATGCGCTTCGTTCGAGCTAAAATGTCAGGATGCAGCATATTGTAAACGTATCTATCGAGAGAACCCTATAGTAGAAATCTTGTTTTGCTCGTATCAGAATATTTGTAATATCATTGAAGGCTATGCAGTAGCATAGCCTTCTTAATTGTAGTATACATCAGTCATCACTTACGAGCAGTTAGTTGATTAAAAAAAATAATGGAGGAATGGGAAAACTTAGCTTTATTTGTCTCAACCACGATTGAAGTATAGCCGTGGTTTCATCCAGGTATGATCCTGGGAAGTTTCTTCTAAAAGGTCATAGTCAACGACCAGAGCATAGTCAATGATCAGAGGGATAGAAAACTTACCTCTCATTTCGTCTCGATCATTCTTGAAGAATGCGCTTCGTTCGATCTAAAATGTCAGGATGCAGCATATTGTAAACGTACCTCCATGAGCCCCGGGCTCCTCGCATCAGGTATGCTTTCTCTATTCGTGGGCCTTGCCAAAGCAACTCCCCGAACAGAGAATGCATGCATAAATCATCATTTGCGAGCTTTCGGGCTTGTCCATCAATATGTCCGTAGTCACTGCACGACTGTGTCGAATCGGGGAGCGAGAGGTACAGATCCTACATAGATAATTGGAAAAGTCAGTGACATAAATCCAATTCAAACGTAGCATGAGCCAGGGTGTCAATTGGGGAAACAATTTCTCTTCTTTGGCCTCGCATCAGATGTTCTTTTCAGTTTTGTCGTCATGATCCACAGTGAGAGTGTAGACTAGGACTTATAGCTCTTGTAGTGTAGTTTGAACATGGTCATCATTTG